>QAXH01005443.1:3973-47462 GCA_004335635.1 Chloromonas sp. AAM2
GATGGACATGACGTGACAGATGGTGGTCACGTGATGTGTGCCGGTGGAAGGAGCGTAGAGCAGCTTCCACAGACTGATTGTGGGCAGGGAACGCCCGCAGCTGGTAATCCACGATGCCCCAGTGTGCAAAGGAATCCAAGCAGGGCAAGGGATGACCCACCGTTTCCAACCGTCGTGTCGCCGGTTTCACGGCAGGGCAATGTGACCCTCAGGCAAGCCGCAGCTGTGCGCTAGGTGATACCTTGAGGCGCTGCTTCTAATCCTGACATAGACTTGCGAAGTTTATCAGACAGCTTCTGTCCAACGCGCACAGACAGCCCGCTGGTGGCCAGCCTCCGTCGCGATGTCGACGACAGCAGCCACCACGCAGAATCCAACTAAGGACAGCTCCACCTCGTCAAATCTCCCCGTGAGGAAAGAGTGCACCATTCCTGGCAAGTCAGCCTGGACGCTGTGGCGAACGGTGTTCGAGATTGACGAGAGATACACTCCTATCAAGGCCATCGGCAAGGGAGCTTACGGCGTGGTTTGCTCTGCCAAGCAGTCCCCAACTGGCGAGAAGGTTGCTATCAAAAAAATCGGTGAGGCGTGATATGCAGGCTGCCCAGCTGGCCCCGGTCTATGAAGCAGTCGTATGGGCTAGTCTCAGGTTAGCCTGCATGGCTTTGGCCGGCATGACCACTGCACATGCCCGATTGCATGCGATGGTCTCGCAGGCAATGCCTTCGAAAACCTCACTGATGCCAGGCGCACCCTCCGGGAGATAAAGCTACTGAGGCATTTGCGACATGAAAACATCATAGCCGTCAAGGACATCATGAAGCCTCCCTCTCGCGACAAGTTCAACGATGTGTACCTGGTGTACGAGCTCATGGATACCGACCTGCACCAGATCATCCGCTCCTCGCAAACGCTCACCAATGAGCACTTCCAGTACTTCATCTACCAGTGAGTCGAATTTGCTGAAGTTGATTTAGGGTTTTGGGTTGGTTGTTTCCTAGCCCCCCGGGTTTCATGCTCATCGCAGCTGTGTTTAAGATTAAGTTGCTAAGTGTTGTGAATGTGATCAAGCATGACCATGGTGTGTTGCCATGGCCTGGATGGATGCTCATGCCTGTGCCATCTGCCCTGCCCTTGCAGGGTGTGTGATCATCAAACCAACAATGCCAACCACTTTTGAGTTGGGCTGATCAGACTGAGGTCACTGCTGCTAAGCAAGGACAGCGAATGGCATCGCACACCAGGCAAATCGTGGTAGCATGCAGCGGCCCAACAAACACTCATCATGAACTGGTGCCTTGACAGCAGCTGGTTTGTCATCCCAGATGTCTCTTGCACTGTGCAGATCCTAAGGGGGCTCAAGTACGTGCACACTGCCAACGTACTGCACCGTGATCTCAAGCCCAGCAACCTGCTGCTCAATGCCTCATGTGATCTCAAGATTTGTGACTTTGGACTTGCCCGCACCAGGTAGGAGCCACTCTTGGCAATGACTGCATCAATCAACAAGAGTAGCCTGGGCGTGAACTCTGCACATTACACATCGGCAGCAGCGCTGGCCCGCTGCTGCCCCGCGTCTGCACTGCGAGGGCAGTACGTTGCAACACGCAGTTATGCCACCCTTGCTGGTTGTGCAATTGTGTTCACAACTGCGTGCACTGATGTTTTGCTTCGTTCACTTGTGCTCACAGCACGGAGAAGAACTTCATGACAGAGTACGTGGTGACCCGCTGGTACCGCGCCCCAGAGCTGCTGCTGTCGTGCGAGCACTACACAGCGGCCATTGACATGTGGTCGGTGGGCTGCATCCTCGCCGAGCTGCTGGGCCGCCGGCCGCTGTTCCCCGGCAAGGACTACGTGGACCAGCTCAAGCTGATCGTCAAGACACTGGGCGCACCTGCTGAAGACGACTTGACGTTCATCACAAGCGGAAAGGCACGCTCGTACATCCGTGCCCTGCCTCCCGCGGAGGTAGGATGCTTCTCATGCCAGTTCGGGGTCAAGACAAACAGATGCTTGCACATGTGCTAGAAGTAGTGCACACTTTGGTTGCTGCCATGTATTCGGCGCACACCAATCACAGAATGTCAACCCATGACAGGTCAGCTGGGCTGACATACAGGCAATTCCCCAGTACTGCTGTAAACCCAGCTGAGTTGACAAACAGGCAATCTTCAAGAACAGGGTTTTCAAACAGGGTTTAGCATGCCTTGCCATAGCCGGCTCGTCGCCACTTTGCCTGTTTGCCGCAGGCCGCTGTCTGGAAGAAGAAGTTCCCCGAGGCCGACCCGCTGGCCATTGACCTCATGACCAAGATGATGGCCTTTGACCCGCGCAAGCGCATCAGCGTCACCGAGGCGCTCGCACACCCTTGGCTAGCACAGCTACATGATGAGGCTGTGGAGCCAAGCGCACCTAGTAAGTGACAAGCAATCTCAACAGCATTAGCCACACCAGATTCTTTGCACTATAGCAGCGCTTAACCAGGCTGGTGGCATTGGTGGGACTGTAATCGTTTAGTGCTGAACCACTCATCCCTGGCTGTCAACATTGCTGCAGATTCTTTTGAGTTTGACTTTGAAGAGACGCAGCTTGACGAGGAAGCTGTGCGAAAGCTGGTATGGGAAGAGATGAAGCACTACCACCCTTGAATACAAGATGTGAACGTCTAGTGTTGCGTGGCCCATGCTGATTTATCAGCTTTGCCTACTGAGCAGCAAGCAACTGGCTCTCAGCTGCGGCCATGGCAACACCACTGACACAACTCACGTGCTCTCGCACAAGTACCACGAACGCAGGAGGTCCCTGGCCGCTAGCACGCCCCTTCACTATGCTACCCTTGCACGTTTTCTGAGTGCATGTGCCATGCAACCGTGCACTTTGCGTGCGGGGAGTGATCCTGTAGCACCGTGCACACCGGCCAGTTGCAGGTTGTGATCTAATAGACCAACGTGCTGCGTCAGAAATGGCTGGCTCGTAATAGATATCTGCTGAGGTATGGTATCGTAAACAGCGAGTAGAAACAAAATTTGATACACAGCCAACTGCCCTCGAGTTTCGGAACTGCTTCACTTGTTTTTGTGCAGCTGCAATGCTGGCCTTCAGTTTGTGTCCCTGGCTTGTAAATCCAATCCAATCTGGGTTTTTTGAATTACCAGCCATGTGGTGCACAGGTCCCAGCACATGTCAATTTGCAAGCAATTTCCCTCCGGCACGAGAACAGGGGAATAGGAATAGAGGGATGGACTTGATGTGATTGGCACGCATTCAACTCCTCTACACGAGCGAAGTGTGCACCTATTGTGCCATACTTTCATTAGTGTCATGCGGCCACATGGTGACAAGCCTAGTGATGAAGCTGGTGACAAGCCCGTGATGCGTTACAAGGCTCGCACTCTATCGCAGCCGTTCGTCAAAAATAGATGGCGGGCAGTCTTTAATGCGTTCAAGAGTTTTGAGAGCACCGCGTCGCCTTGCATAACGTGCCCAGCGCATTCTGTGTCTGGTGTTTTGCTCAAGAGGCGTATGTTCATACTACCTGTCCACACCCAGATGTACACTGTGTTGCATCTTGCCAGCTGCAAGCATTTAACATGCCAAGCTAAAAATGCAGGTGCCTTCCAGGCCACAAGTGAGAGGCCCTGCTCAGAACTGATCACTCATTTCACAACCGAAACCTGGCTTAGAAAAGGAGGGTGAAGGACCTCACGCTTGTCTGAAGGCGGTCCTTCATCTTGCTCCAACGCCTCTCATTGGATCCAGTGGTCAATGTGTAGAATTTGTCTGCGCACATGACAAGGCAATTCACAGATAGGTGGTGACAGCCGAGCCAATGTGCATTTCGCGACACATGCTTGCAGTACTTAAAACAGCAAGGATCAGCTCTGCTGTAGCAATTGATACATGAAAACATAGGTGGCAGAATTGCTGCAAACTTGCCTTTAACTGCCTGTTCCCCTGATACAACAGCATTGATCACCACAGCTGCTCGATCAGCAGTTTCTAGCAATCAGACCAAAAAATACAGAAAGAGGAGGAAGTCACGTCTCACCGTTTGCCGCTGCAACAACAGCCAGCTGGTGGCGAGTGAAGTTGGCGTTGGTGGCGGTGAACTCAAATTCATAGTAGTTCCTGCCGTTGAGCTCCCGCTGCATTCACAAACGATGGAGGAGTTGAATGATATCAGACCACCGACTGCTAAAGAGCCATGATGAGATCTCTACAACATGAGCGTCATGCAGAGAGGGGCGTGTTACTACCTAAGCGGCTGTCTTTGATGGCTGTTGCGTTGATACTGCAATCTGAGCTTTCCTGAGCCTTATGGTGCATACCTGGGCAGTGGAGATGACCTTGACTTGCTGGCTGGGGCCGGTCAGCACCTCCGTCGCCAATGTCTCGGCCACCTGTGCATGTGTGATGTCAATGATCACCGTCATAATTTGAACAAAGCATCCAGCAGTGCCAGAGCTGCAAGTTATACACATGCTTGCAAGCGCAATGACACGGGAAGTTGCTGGTGATTGAGTGAGACTCTGGCATCCCTCCAAGCACTCACAGTTTGGATATCACCAAATTCTGTGATGTCAGCTTTGTCTGTCTTTGTCAATGTGACGCTGACACTCTCCAAGGGCTCAACGATGTCCTTGAAGACCACATCTGTGCCATTCACTGCCACCTCTTGCCAACCGAAAGGGTACAAGAACTTGTAGCCATCGCTCAAGTCCTCAAATGGGTTGAATCCTTTGGGAGCTGCAGGAGCAGACAGGCAAGGGCTGCAGGGCTGAGAGGTGGTTGAGTTGGCCAATGCTGAGGTGGAGCTGCAATCCCACCTTTGGCTGCGGTGGCCATGCCAGGAGTTGAAAGCGCGAGAGCGATGGAGCTCGTTCCCGCCAGTAGCTGCCTCCGGCTAAGATCTGCGTGCGCGCAATCAAGTCTGGTTGGCCAAGGTTCATAATCGCGAATGGGAACTGCTCGTTTGCTGTCCCCGTACCCGAGCTGCTTGCATGCGCGATCACAGATGCTGCCCGATGGCAACGCGCTGGCCTCCCAGTGACGCTGACACACGCTTGTTTGGCCGTCGCCTGCGCAAGCGAGACAGGCATTGCCGGTGATTGGCATATCCCGAATCAGAGAGGAGAGCAAAACCTGTGGCTGTGAGATTGCTCCTCACCGCTTGATGGGCGCTGGCCTGCATCTGAGTGGCGCGCAACATGATGTATTACGAGCGAGCTAGAGGTTGACGACGCAGATGGTTCCCTACCCTCCGCAATGGCCACCTTACCCCCACACAGTGATGTGTGACCATGCCATGCTATGATAACTGGCAACTGTAGCCAGACTGTTGTTGCTGACAATGGCGGCCGTACTTGTTGTTCCGTAGTGTCATACATGTACGGTCAGGCTTTCTCATAGGAGGTTGCCCAGGTCGGGACAGTGTGTCAAAGTTTTTTGAAAGCCGTTTGTCAAGATTCCCACATCTGGGAGCCTGATCAGCAGCAGAGCTTCACTACTGGGAGCTTTACCGCTTCAAATGGAAAATTGCATGGCTTTGGCCGGCAATCAGCCAAAGTACAGGGTCTAGAGCTACAGCTTACAGTAGGTGGCCAACAAAATGGCTTTTTTTTGGTTGGTCATGTGTTCCAGTCAAGTGTATCAAACGAGTCTCTAAGTAAAAGAAACCTCAGATCTCTAGTAGTGTCATGGTAGCCAACCACGTTGCACTGCTAGGCTTGTAGAGGCTTGATGCGTTTGCCACAAACAATTCAATCCGCTTTGAGTTGGGCAATGATTTGGACTCCGCTTTGGAGTTGGCCATGATTGCTACGGACACAATATTGGTGGTTAACAGACCCAGGGTGCAACTCCCCCTGCAGTAAAACCTTATAGGATGATCGGAACTTAGACGATTGGAAATAGGACATATCACTGTAAAAGAAAGCGCACCACCAGTCTAAATCCGCAGCAGAGGAAGAGGTCACAGATCTCGTGGTACAAATCACAAGGATGCTGACCGTAGCAACATGTCCATGTCCCAAACGTTGTATGCACATGTCCCCAACAAAGTCGGGTGTATACCGGGCCATGCACTGGTCCAAGTAGCGTTTCCAGGAATTGTCCTAGAACTGGCAAACATCTTTTGACAGGCCAGATAAACCAGCATGCAAGACTGCAGCCAGGGGGACACCTCCAACCAGGTGGCGTCATCGTTCGCACCCACATGTCAAGGGTGGTGGCAACCCAGGTATCCAATTACTCAAGCTGCGCAACCACTTTGAGCAATGGGACATTCAGCAGAACAAGAAGTCCAACAACGTCCTCATCTCGTTATTTCTAGCAAGTAACATGGACAACATACCTTTGACGACAACATGCACCTCATGACACAATTGCAGCGTTTTGCAAGTGCATTGTTTTTGAACTGTTCTGCAAGTGTTTTGTGGGCTTGCCTGTTGTTTTGTTTGTATTAGTTGTTTTGTTCATGCGTGGCGTATTGCAAAGCTATCGGATGTGAATGTATAGCTTGAGCTGCTGGCACGCACGGCACTACAAATGGGCTCAATGGTGAACAATGTCTCGCCTAGCCAAGTTGCCCTCTTGTTCTGAGCACTTTGCTAATGAAGTCTTGTTTGACTGCTGACTGGTCTGCTCCATGGTGTGCGCTGTGGCCGGCAGCCGAGGCCCTGCTGCGCAGTAACCGCTCGTCCGGCCGCTGACTCGCGTCGTAACCGACCTACACAACACAACAGCCGCAGCGGTAGTTGGCATGTGGCATGTGGCCGTGCATGCATATGACCAACGTGCATGGACAGCTAAGACAGACGCAACAAGAAGCCCAATCCAGGCCATACTAATCACATCCTGTCACATACCACATGAGATACTGGGCCAATTGGTGTGCCACATCTGGTTGGCCTCAAAACGATGCTTTGCAAGGCTTCCTGTGAACCGTTTGACCATGTAGGGCAGCAGAGCCTTGAGTAAACGGTACCCCCAGCCATGCTGCAACCCATGTGACCATCTGGGACTGCAGATGCTTATTGAATTGATGACGCACCTGCTGTGACATTTCCAGTTCCAACTCAGGGTTGCTGTTGTTTGAAGACCGAGTCACACGGCCCGCCTTGAGCCCCCGTCCCAGACTGTTCAGACCCCCGGCCTGGCGCTTGCTGGGCTTGCGAATCCCGCTGATCGCTGGCTTTGACGAGACATCACCGCCCTGCTGCACAAGGGGCCGACAAGCTCACAATCAGCAGACAATCGGCACGTCAACAAGCAGCCATGATTGCTCCGTCATGGGTCGGCAAACGCCTGGCTGTACATTGTTGACAACCCCAAGTAAACACTCACAAATCAACTGCTTGGAGTACCTCGACTTCCCAGTCCGCCTTGTCCTTTGCATCCCATCCGCCAGCCACCTACCTGCCCCAAGCTACCCAAGAGCCCAGATGCACCCCCGGAGCTCCTGGAGGGTTCAGGCCCCGCGCCACTGAATCCTCCAGAGACCGCAGGCAGTCCTGACGTGCAGGGGCCGGGCGGCGGTGGGTCTGCGTGTGTGGAGTTGAGGTCGGTGCTGCCGGCCGTGCCCCGTCCATGCGTCTGTATGAGCGCTTGGATGCTGGTGTGAAGGTCTGCAAGATCTTCGTCTCCTGCAGTGGCAAAAGCATGGCATGCAATCTGAATCGCAGCTGCAGGTTGGAAATAGAGCTTCATGCCTTGCCCACTGGTACACCATGACATGCTGGGTCATGTCAGCCTGTCAGGTCATGCAAGGCTAGTGTCTGCTTCAAGCTATCTGAACCTCAAACTAGAGTTGATTACTATTATCAAGTCAGAACACATGAACAGTTTCGTTTGATATTATACGAACAGTTAAGAAATCACACCTGCGTCAGGGACATGGGCCTCAGGCTGTATGCACGTGTCGGCCTGCTCGTGCTGCCCAGACGCTGCATTGCCCATTTGGGGTGCCGCAGGTGCACTGGCTGAGCAGTCCCTGCTGCATGCATCCATCTGCTGGCCAGGTAGCACAGGGACGGTGCAGGCCGCCGCCGTCCCCTGCCTGCTACCAACCACCGCCTGCTCACTGCCGTTTGAACCGGGACCGTCCGGCTGCACTGCAGCTGGCGCCCGGCGGGAGCCCGAGTCTTGTGCAGCGTGCGAGGCGTTTGACACTAGCTGCTGCCTGCTGCCGCTGGACCCTGGAGCAGCTGGTGGGTTCAGCTCAAAGCTGGCAGTCTGGCCCACACCGCCTCGGCTGTGGCTGGAGCCAGCTGGCTGCTGGTCGGCTGCAGCGGCCGTCACCGGCTGCAACACCTGCTTCGGTGGGTGTTGCTGCTGCGACGGGGCGGGTGCCGGGATGCCAGACGGATGTGCTTGCCTCGCTGCCAGGGGCTTGGCTGCTGCACCCTGCTCCTCTTCATTACCTTGCCTTGCAGCATCTAACGCCGTCAGCCTGAAGCCCGTGGCTGAAGTGTAGCAGACCGACTTGCTTGCCGTTCCCGCCTGTGATGCCCCTCCTTGCGTGCTGACCTGCGTGGGGCCCAGCTGCGTTGACATCCCCACGCCCCGGCTGGAAGAATTTGAATTACGCAGTAGCGGTGGCTGTAGGCGCTGAGCCAGGGCCTTGCGGGATTTCTCGCGCTGCTCTATGGTTTCCTTGTTGGGCCGGAAGCGGGACTCCCAGGCGTCAGGCACCCGGCCTGTGCGCGCCATCTGCATGACCCACTCCTCGTTGATCTGCGCGCCAGCACAGGCCATCCAGCAGCATCACAGAAGCGCAAGCAGCACCAAAGCGTATCTAACAAGGCAGACACAGTAGGGCAGAAACTCACAATGCAGTGCACAAGCAGCTCTACCATCAGTAGGGCGCAAAGGCCAATTACCATCAACATGTTTACGTTATCAACCAACATATTGTTAAAATGTTAGTACATTCAATGATTGGAAAATTCGGAACTCCTTTCTGTGACTAGCAGGCACGTGTGTCAATAACATGCTAATCAAGCTTTTCCATTAACACGTCAGCATGGGATTCATTGGTGCAGCACAGCCAGAACTGGGTAGACATGCACATGGGGTCAATCGTGCGCACACCGGAACACGCTGCGCTATGAAGGTCAAGACAGCGGGAAGCTATGCTGCATCAAGGCCAACAGCACACACAGCCTAGGCCCACGGATGAAGATTGGGCGGTCATGTTGGATTGGGAGGACGAGGGGGAGGAGCAGGAGGAGGAGGGGAAAGGAGGAAGGGGAGGAGGAGGCGTAAGAGTAGCCTTGAGCACCGAGTACAGATCTTTGACAAGGGAGAATAAGGCCACTCTGTATATCCCAACTTGCTTTTGGTGTAAGTTGTTGCTAACATTGGTTTCCCACGATGGATCCCGTTTTCAGTATTGAATTTGGACATATCTCCAACACTTCATTCGGTGACAAAAATCGGCAGTAACCATCAACATAGCTTCACACGCCTAACCATCGGCAATTGAATCGCAAGAGTGTCCAGCATGCCAGTGTCAGCGTCAGCATGTGGCCTCTCGCTTCGTCAACATTGCATGACGGACCCTGGGCATGTCAGGGGCAGTCACTGCTGATCACCATCCCCGCTTGCATAGCGGCGTCCCACAAACGTTCGCAGCCTGACTACCTTGTTTGCGCCCTGCTATGGTGTACCACAAGCTATGCCTGGCGCCATGACCCACCATGATGGCTCCATACTTGAGGGCCACGTCATACTTTGTCAGCGCCTGCTCAGTGGCTGACACCGGCCGGCTGGGCTTGCTGGGCAGCTCAGGCAGCAACAGGTGCGTGTTGGTGGCGCAAAAGTTGTCGGTCACTGTGGCACCTGCAGCCCCGCCATACAGACCCTCCATGTCAGGTGTGCAGCAGCAAGTTAGCAGCATGCCTGCACATGGGCTGTACAGGGTGAGGTGAGGACCCCATGTGAGGTGAGGGATCCATGTGAGGTGAGGGATCCATGTGAGGTGAGGGATCCATGTGAGGTGAGGGATCCATGTGAGGTGAGGGATCCGTGTGAGGTGTGCCGTGGATCGCAACACACATGGCAGCAAGATCTCCCAAACACTTGCCCGTCGCCCACCCACCCACCTAGAACGTTGAGAAGTTTGATGATGTGCCTCTTGGTGTTCTTGTTCATGATGCCTGAAACGTGAATCCTGCAGCCCACATGCCAACGTGCCAGCAACAGGTTTGCAGGGCAGGTGTGTGCCTCTCGCATGCGGCCCATGCAGTGCCGTCAAACCGGTTGGCACATGGCAAGGGGCGCAACATGCCACCCTCAGTACGCCGGGCAGTGCACAGGCTGCAGGGCGTGTGAAACAGAACGTACGGCGCGTACTGTCGCTCCTCACACTTGCAACAAGAAACGAGTCTCTCAGTCCGATGAAAGCACGCATGCTAGCAACCAAAAGACGTGACTAGAACTTGTACTTGGCCACCATCTGATCCATCACATTCACCGCAGAATTGCAGTATCACTTACTTTGTCTCTGCTGTGAGCGCTGGCAGTGGCACCTCAAAGGGCAGGGGCCGGTACAGGACCAGTGAGGGCTGGGCAGGGTCAAGCAGCCGGCCGCTGCCCAGGCAGCTCTCCAGCCAGTAGCCAGTCACACGGTGGTTGGCCGGCGTGCCCCTGTGAGGAACACACAAGCGGTGTCAGGCGCATGCTTGGAGCGGCTCTGATGGACCGCAGGCCGCGAAGCATCAGGAGCTTCCCAAGAGCCTCCTGTGCACTGCAAAACTACAGGAGCTTATTTGCAACGGTGGTGGCAATGCCCCCAAACAAAGCAAGTTGACTGTTCACTCAGCATGCACAGCATTGCTCTGGCACCATCAACTCAGCCTTCTGACCCGGCCCCTGTGCATCTGTTTCGTTCACTGCACGTCTGCAGCCTGACCTGAAGTCCGCCGCTGTCTTCTCCAGCTCTTGCACCGTGTGCGGGTGCAGGCCGGCGGGGCACAGGGCGAAGGCCTGGCTGAGGTCCCTGACCTTCCTCAGGCTCTCGGCTGTGAACACCTGGCCGCCATGCTGCCTGCAGCACGTACGGGCCACACACGGGGCGACACGCACTGATGTGGAAGGTGACTGCACCAATTCACACTGGCAAGACATGAACTCCCACAAATGCACATTGCACATGCCGGCAACCGACACTACAGCCCTTCACTTGTGTGACCCCCTTGTGTGACCCCTTGTGTGACACCTTACATGAACAGGTACCCAGCTGCTAGGCATGCTGAGCAGCGTTTGCCTTGAACTACAGTTGTGACTAGAGGCTACTGTCCTAGAATTCATCTGATTCGCTTGACCAACTGTTGCACAGAGAAAACAGCGCGCAAAGCATTCAGGGCTGTCTAGGGAAGCTGTGCTCTTTCCATGCAGAGGCTTCGCCAATGCGCTATCAGCGTAGTGCAGCTTTCACCTGACCAGCTTGGACAGCTCCTTGTCGTGCGGCACTGCTGCCAGCGTGAACCAGAGGCCCTCCAGCGCACTGCCCCCCTCGCTGGTCAGTTTCCGCTCCTGCACCGCTGGTGCCGCTGCCTGCTGCAGCCCACTGCCGTCCGTGGCCCGGCTGCGTGTGTCCAGGCTGGCGAGGTCACAGAAATCCACAGAAGTGTTGGCGGGGCCCAGCCAGGCGGGGATACCAGTGGAGGTGGAGGGGGCGGTGCTCAGGCCACTGGGCTCCTGCATCAAGGCTCAAGCACACAGCACATCATGTGAAATCCTGACACAAAGATTTGAACCTTGGCAAACCTGAGATGGGCACTGACACAGCAGGAGCTGATGAAGCCATTGCTCGGGTCTGAAAGGAACACATTTGATTGTTCACGCCACCCGTCCCAGCTGGTGGAGCCGTCCTATCCTTGGATGGACGATCAGCCGCCGGTAAGCAGATCCTGGTCAACTAAAGCAGTAAATCGAACTACTCTCATAATGTGGATGTAGACAGGCAACATAAGCGCCTGTCTGTTATCGTAATCGTCCTTTCCTTGCCCTGTTGCTCCTTTCCCCCTGCTTGTCCCTCCCTTCCGTGGCCCTCACCGGGAGCACTGAGGTGCGTGTGGGCACACTCGCCAGGGGGAACAGGAGGCTGGGCTCCACCGGCTCCAGGCTGCGCCGCTTGGCAACACACTCGCACAGCCACTGCAGCTTTACCACCCTCACGTGCTCACGCCAATTCATCCAGTGCTCCTTGACTTGAGACAACTCAGCCGCTGCTGGCTGCGATCCGACGATAACATGTGTCACACTCGGGCTGAGAGTCATCTCCCTTACCGCCCCTCCATGCGCTGCCAGCTGCCGAACCTGTACCGCCTCTTCGGTCGTCATGCCGACTCCATGATAGCGGACCCAGTCCAGGAACAGCCAATCGCCAGTCACAGGGTCTGGTGCAGCAGCTGCAAAGGCGCTCATTGCTGGCTTGTTCGGGGCGGGAGCAGCTTGGGCTGGCTTGCTGCTGGGGCGGCCCCGAGCTGCGGCGTCCGACAAGCTGCTTCCCGCTCGCTCTGTGCCGCTGGCAACGCCCTGTGCCAGGGTGATTGAGCGACCGCTGCCCGCTGGTGCGTCGACAGCGCCAGCACTGGCACCATTCGACGCAGGCTGCGTGCTCTGTGAGCTGGCCTACACACAGGTCGAGTAAAAGCAAGTGAGCTTGTATCATTATGCCTTGGTTGCATGCTTGTTTGTTGAATGTGTGCCTAGCTAGGCAGCACCTGCACATCCAATTGCAACCATTGGCTGAGCCGTTTGCTTTGCTTGAAGTGTGCTTAGCTAGGCAGTACGTACACCCACACACATGCCGCATGCGTGATGGGCTGCACATACCTGCACGGGATGCTGACTCTCGTCCTGCCGCACACCCAGCTTCAGGCACGCATCCAGCCATGACGGGGACACGGTGAACAGGCCCCATGACTGAGCATATCTGCATACAAGGGCACACCATACCACGCTGTCCGTGAGTCACATTGCCAGCGGACACCGGCTGATGGACGCATGCTCCCAGCTGACCTTGACATAACAAGCTGCGAGTCGGTGGACCAATCTGAGGTTGAGACTACTGTTGTGGCAGCAGGTGTGCCTCGGGTACAACTGCCACACTGAACGTCCTTGTACCATCAATACAACCCATGCATGCTGGTGCCACACACATTGAGGCACACCATGCACCCCATGCTGAGTAATGATGAGTATGCGTTGGTGGCCACCGCTGCATGCTGTAGAAGCAAGTGAGCACAGGTCTCCTGATGCGCCACTTCGCACGGTCCCCTCAAGCTGCTGACTCACTTGTACTTTGGTTGGGTGGAGGACAAGGCTATCAAGTGTGTGCAGTCACGCTTCATGTCAGCTGAGAACTCAGCGCCTGATGCCTTGATGTTCTTGGCAAGCTGCTCTCGCTGCGCTGGCTCCATTGTGCCAGTGATTGAGATCTTGCATCCCTCCAAGCTCATCAACTGGTGGCCGTCGAAGGACACCTTAAAGGAGGATCAAAGGCACTGGATGCATGTCATTGGATTTGGTGGCCGAAGGGAACCTAAAGGATTATGAAGGCACTAGTTCCCAACCATGCATGCGAGGAGAAAATGAAGCGGTTGTGTTAGAACGTGTGCATGGCCCCACACCTTTGCTCCTTCGCCAGCACAGGCCCGAAGCCAAGAAGTCCTCACAATCATGGCCTTTGGATTGCATTTTGTGACGGCCTGCGAGCCAGCCAGAACAGTATAGGCGGCCTTGCTGCAGCTGGGTTCTGCAATTTGATCAAAAAGTGCACACGAACGGTCCTACCAAGTACTGATGCCCAGTCACTGTGTCAGAGACAATGGCATGGACGGTTTGTGTAGCTGTATGCGTGACAGTGGCTCCCAGGCTGCTGGCAAGGTTGACAGCCCCGTTCTCGGCGAGCTCGCTGTGCAAGAAAAGCACGACGCCCGCCAAAGCCATGAAATTTGATTATGATACACTGTATTCGAGATCGACAAGTTTACTGCATTGTATGGTCCCGTCGTTGAACCCCATTGCTCTTCCTCGCCCGCGTGCGGTGCGTGCTGAGGTAGGGCAACAGACATCAACAGACGGCAACGCTTGGATGCTAGTCAGCGGGCGAAGGGCGTTGATTGCACCAGAAAGCGCTACAGCTACCGCTGTGAACTCAAGACATCGTGTGCAGACCACAAGCTGAGGTTTGTTGCCCAGTGAGAGCTATGAGCTACAGCGTGCGCAAATTCCAGAACATGCGAGCTGGTGCGATCTGGGCCCTGCAATCAGCTGCAACTGAAGGAATGGCTGCCCTGCTGCATGCCCTATCCAACACCTCTCCAGACTGTGTGCTCTGTATCTCGTCTGTAACACAGCTGCAGAGGTAGGTGTGCTATTTATATTAGCACATGACATGAGATGGCTCAAGTTGCACATAAACCGTCTCGTCACACGAAGCGCAGTCATCAGCACGCCCAAAATCGTGACATTGGTAAAGGCTAGTTGGCGCCCGTCTAACTGTGATTTTGAACAGCTCCCCGCTGCTTGTGGCCACAGCAAAAATTCGAATGCAAAGCGCGGTTCTCCAAACAAACATGTACCTGTGACATCTACATGCAATCAAAGCAAGGCATTCTGCCTGAGAAATTGTTGCCTGCAAGCAAACTTGCTGCATAAAGTGAGCATCCTGCGTACATCCTGCACGTGGATCGACTGATCTGGAAATAAAATGCTAAGGTGCTATCAATTCACGGCTTTATCTTTGCCAGTTCCACTGGCTGTTACTATCTGTAGGGCTCTCTCTAGGGCGCACATCCTGGATCGCAATCCGCTTCAAATATCTGCAGGCCACACCAAACAGGCAAACAATTGAGCTTTCCAAAGGCAGGTTGCCAACTTTCTTTGGAGAGCAGCTTGGTGCACCCGACTGGGATATATCCAGGACCATATCACATCATTATGTGAGGAATAATGTGCCTGTTTGAAGGTACCACAGAAGTGCATCTCTCGAGTTTCCTGCAGCTGGTCCCACCAGCATTGTCAAACAGGCGCAAGACCTAAAACATGTGCGGGAAACAAGCATCTCAGGGAATGTCATGCCAAACTGTAGGCAAAGCACAACACAACTCACCCCATAGCATGGTGCGTGAATAACAGCTCTCTCCCTCGGTCCGCTTCAAAGTCGTTCGGGTACTGTTTGACATAGGCACGTGCCGCTTCCAGTGGCCCATCCAATGCGAACCTGCTGAGCTTTGTGTCCTGAATGATGCAGTAGCTGTTGACGGTCACTAAGGGACAGTACAGGGCAGCCTCCGCCTGCAGCAGAAGGTATCAAGCAGATTCCAGGCGAACATAGTGAATTGGTCGCTTACATCAACGCGCCCACATACTTGGTAGGCACTCAAACCGTTGGAAAAGCAAGGAGGAGCAAGGCGTGCATGCCAGTCTGGTGGGTTGCCCGGGTCATGCAGCAGATGCATTGCCACCGCACCCTTGCGTGTTCATCTGTGTGGTGGCTGTCCAGCAGGACAAGCACACTGCCGGCTCCTTCAGCCGCCTTCTTGACTTGAGCATAGACGTCCAAAGAGGTGCTGGACCCCTGCACACCGCATTCACCAGTGCCAGGTCGCATGCATACAACGCAAAAGGAGCGAGCGTTTACCGTGCTGCTGCTCTGTGGGAGCAGAACACAGCGCACAGGCAGATCACACCTGATGGTCAGCTGGGGTCGCGCAGCATCAGTGTTTGCACTCAAGATGGAGTCGCCCCATGGCTATTCTCAGAGCCAATTTGCACATGGCAGCACATGTGAACCTTGGCTGTTGCATGTGAAGCTGAACAGGGCCAGACACGTTGCCCCGCACCAACCTTGATAAACCTTACGTGCTCCTTCCACAACGGATGCTTTGTCGCATCTGACCTGGGGGTGCCCCCCCTGCACGCGACACAGGTGTGAATGCGTGATGTGCCTGTTGACACTTCAAGCACGTGCCTTGACAATCAGACCGTCTGTTGCGAGCTGTGATCAGGCTTCTGGTAACCCTGCGAGACCCTGTAGCACAGGGAGGCCCAGTACAGGGAGTTGACTGGCTCTCACCAGTGCGTGACATTGGGGTCCCATGCAGGCTCTGCCACGTCCAACGTGAGCACACGCCCGTCAGGTATGTTGTTCAGGTACATGACGCTCGCCCACAGCAATGCACTGCCACCGTTGGCAGTACCTGCAGGCCAGAGCATGGCATGAGTTGCGTGAAATTGCAAGCTTCAGCATGAAGATGGATGCAGCAGTCAGGACGCCGCCACACATAAAGCCAACATGGGTGGAAAAGCGGATTGCAAGCAAACAAAACAGCAAGCGGGGTGGCATTGCGGGCATGTCGCAGAATGGTCAGCCTAGTGCGTGGATGACAAAGCTGCATAGTGCTGTGGCTCTGTGTCTCTGCCTGCAACTATGTGTCATCAACAAGCGCTGCCGCACACAGCACACAGCTTGCCCCTGTCAGCTGATGTGCGCTTCATAATAATCATCAGAATCAGAACATGCACTTGCCTGTCTCGATGATGAGGTCCGGCCTGACTGTGTAAATGATGTCTGTGATGCTGTACATGTCAAATGGGTTCTGCATCATGATGGTCCCCAGCCAGTACTGCTGCTTGAACACGTTGCGCTTCTCGTACAGCACGTCAAAGAGGAACACCACTGCGTCCTCCTCTAACGTAGACACGGCAAAGGTCTTGGACTCCTCACTGAACATGCGCTTCTGTGAGAACCAGCGGACGACACGTGCAGCTCGTCTTACATTGCAATAGGGTTTACAACAATCAAACTAGGCTGGTTCTCACCCCAAAAAAACCACTCACATTTCTGCAAGATGCAATCGATAGGCATCAGACAGACGTTATGCTGTTTCTTATGAATACACAACACACGAACACACAGGTGATGAAGAGTTCAGGATCTTGAACATGCCATTGACAAGCTATTAAGCTGCGGCTGAGCATTGCTGCTCAAGAGCCTGCTTGGTGGTACCAGCTGGCTCTACTGTGGATTTTACGACAGTGTGCAAAGGCTTGCAGGTGTTTGAGTGACGGTATGGGAAAATGCACAGCTTACCCACCTCTTTGAGCCACTGGCCGAAGGAACCAGCCATGGCCGGTGGCTTGGTGCACAGGCCCCACTTGAGCGCGTCATGGCTAAGGTTCAGGATGTGGATGTACGGGAGGGCGTGGAAGCCCATCTGCTGTATGATGGCATCCGAGGATAGACTGGGGCAAGGGTTCTTGCCAACGTCCTCCATAAGAATGCCTACAAGCAGCGTTTTGCTGTTGTGTAACACCAGAGAGCTGTGATGTAATAATAGTGTGATTAGAAGGCAAAGCCAGACAGGTCCAAGCTTTTCGTGCAATGCACAGTGAGTGAAACTAGCCCGTAGTGCAGGCGCTTGTGGTGCAGAACCAGGCCATTGGAGCATGGCAAACCTGTTGTCCCAGCGTGAATGCACGACCCGGATTGCAGACACGGATAATGTGCAGCCAGTGCCGGGCCCATGCTGGACTTGTGCACGCACTTTGAGGGGCTTCAGGGCAGGACAAGAAGCTGGTACGGTTTTCAAACATCATGAAGCGTGACATGACCAGAGTGACCTGCTCCCTCCACACAGCGGTGCGTGGGTCCGATACCACGGCATCCATGGCCTCTGCCTCAGACTGGGCGGGCAACATGAGCTCCTCCTTCCATGAGCTGCTGCGCTCCACCCGCTCCTGTGCGCACACGCAATGCAACAGGAAGCCCACCAATGAAGCATACAACACGTGCACAGTTTAGCTTGCCTGACAACACCCTCAGCTTCTGGTCACTTCTTCCTCAATGCAACCAAAAACTCTACAATGGACAACACGTGCTCATCTTAGCATGCGTGGCATTCCCTCTGCTTCAGATTGCTTCTTCTGCAAGGATTGCCTGTGCTGCCATTCTGCTCTCATGTGGGCAGATCGTCAGGAGCCGATTACCACACACTGATGTGCGACTGCCAGAAGAAGAGCGTGGAATGGAAGGAGGTGCCAGCTACAGCACCGTAGGCGCAATTCAGGTGCAAATCTCGTTTAGCCGGAGATCAGAGCTACATCGCAGATATAATTATATGACTTTTGGCACAATTACTTCAGGTCTAAGAGGAATAATCAACTTTGTTTTGTGGGCTTCGGAGCTACTTCAACTGCGGAATTGCTTACATTTCACTTAAAAATGAGTAGACTGCAGATCATAAAGCTCTGGTACTTCATTACTCTTCAAGTTCCTGTGGCCGGAGATACACGCTTCAAGGCCCAGCTGTGTTCTTGCGTTTCTAACGTTTCAGCAGCAGTCAGCGTGCCCACAAGCAAGTCGCATGCACCAGTGCGGCTGCTTCTGTGAAAAACCGCGTAAAGGAGGGAGAAACCGCCAAAACATTTGAAGAAACCGCCGTTGAGGACCGCAGGTGTATCTGCGGTTAGATGGGGGCCTGCACTTCCGTAGCTTTCGACCTGTAACGGGAGTAGGCCAATTTCTTCACGGCAATGGCTTAGGCACCCTTCAGGGAGCTTACATTCGAATCCTGGGGCCATTCTGAGCTGGTCAGGAACAGGGGGGGTGTGGGGGGGTGTCAGGGGTGTATAAGAAAATCTTAAACCTCACGGGAAAATGGTTTTACAGGCCAACGATAAGTCAGAATCAAGATCTGAACATGCCATCGTGACGGGCGCACTGAGAGCTGCACATTGGCATACTCAAAAGAATCTGGAAACCCATGCTTGGTCCGGAAACGGTCGGAAACCGGCAGGGGTGCTCAGGACCGGCATAGGACTCTAACCCTGGGGAACTGACTCAAACCTGACCAGTTCTTTGTTTTCAAGATTGCATTGGAAAGATTTCATGAAACTGAGCAGAATGGCATACCCAACCCGTGGACGACCAGTAACCGACAGGTAGGCCCAGAAACGGCCGGTCACCGCCAGGGACTGTAACCCTGAAAACTGACTCTGCATGAAAAAAAATTGTTTCCAATAGTGCGCTGGAAAGCTCTCATGAAACTGAGAACAAAGGCATACTCATAGTCTGTGATGGACCTGTACATAGGCCTTTTGGGGGGGGCGGCGGTTCTGGACCTCCCTCTGACCAAAATAGAGTTACAGGTCGGCAAAAATAAGAGTGCAGGCCCCCTGGTAATCAATGAATTTCTCTGCTTCCTGGATAAGACCAGAGATACTTATCTCCGGTCATTGTTTTGGCCTGCCTGCCTAATCGAACCCAGGCGCATCTACCTTGCTATCTTTGGGTCGGATGCTTTTGCAGATCTTGCAATGCAAATCTGTCAATGTCATGTAGTCAAGACGTATATTTGCTACAACCACCAAACTGGCATGCCAGCCAAAGCCGTTTCAAACCTGTTGTACACGTACCTTGCCTAGAACGGCTGCCATGGCTGTTGCCAGCTGGTCCACAAAGCTGTCCCACACGGTCTGGAACTGATCGTCTGTCAGGCCCCGGAACACTCTATCTAAAGGGGGTGCACAGCGGTATGTGTCAAACGATATCCCTTCAAAGTATGACCGGGATCCCAGAAGGTGGTGCAGGTCGATCACCACTTCATTTGCCTGCAAGCAGACGTAGGACAACATCATGCATATGGCTGTGCAGCATGCTACTGCATGACCAGTTCAACGCAGCTACTCGCAATTGCACGGCATGAACCAGCTGATATTGTGTGGTTTGGTTCTGCCACATGCCGTGGTAGTTGGACTGCCATGTTCCACCAACAAGCTGCTGGCACTGTGTATTGACAGCAACTGAAATTGAATTGGGTTAAGACAGCCCTGAGGTGTTTTTTATCCTCAAGCCTCGACCTGCGATCAGGACTGCCTGTGGTACTGACCTTCCCCAGCGTACGTTGCACGCTTGAGCGCAGCAGTGCTGTCTGAAGTGATCCAGCAGCTGAACCAGCCGTCTGACTGCCACCCGTAGCACAGGTGGCCTGTGCAGCTACTAGGAGCTTCTGGAGACGAGCTACCTCTTCTTTTAGTGCCAAAACGTGGGCTGCCGCCATGCCTGCGTCAGTCGCTGAACTACCCGGACCCTGAACATGAGACAAGGGCAGTTAAGCTGTTGTCGGCGCTGCTGGTCGTTCATTCTTTGATGAAGCTGATGCCTTGATTGTTGTTTTGCAGGAAGCAGTGCAGACTGCGTTCTTACCAGAGCCCTTGCTTTGAGCCTGGGCATCACTAGGATTGCCACAAGCCCAGCTGACATTAGGATGCTGGCTATCGTGCAGAAGCCAGCAGCCTTCCTCAGGTTGATCATCTCACAGCCAATCAGCAATTGAGCTGCTGCTAGTGCGTTGAACTAGAGGCTTCCAACAGGTATGGTTGGCGAAATGATGCTGACAATAGTGCACCATGCGAGTACAGGCATACTCGGTTGGAGCCCATGAATACATGAGCCATGGCTGACCACACCTTTTCAAAAATACACGGCGGTTGGGCGTTGAGACGTTGAAGTTCGTTTCTGCGCGAAGGGGGTTGTTGTCCGTCCACTTCCTCTGCTGTGGAGTCAGAAGAGTAGTGGTAGATGACACTAGGCTTAGGACGATAGCTTAAGAGTATGGGAAAAGCCAGTGGGCCGCCAGTGGACAGCAACGCGGTCGCTTCCTTGAGCGAGGCGAGCCTATCATCTGCCTGCACAGCGGCCATCAAGGAATACGTACGAGGAGGAACCCATAGGTATGTGTGTTATCCGGCACATCATCAGCCGGCTTATACATCAGCAACTGGTCAGTCAGCATCAGCAGCATCAGCACTATGTTTGCATGATCAACATGCTTTCACTGTAGATGACTAAGATGCATGTGTTCGTGTCCACAGGACCAAAGCAAAGAATGCGCTGATCAAGCTAGCAAGCGAAAACGAGACCTCTCACGTACCGCATCGCTTCCTTGTGAGTCTGAGCTCATGCACACAGCGTGAATGGGCTGGTTTTGGGGGGAAAGCCCTGGCTCACCATCCTCTCATGCGGCCTTGTCGTGCACCTCATTGCCCGCAGGCCAGAGTCCTGTACCATGAAGCTGCAGTTTTGGAAGCGCAGCAGCAGATGGCATCCGCTGACGACAAACCACCATCAGAACAGCGGCTGCTCTTGCTCAAAGAAGCCCTGGAACACAGTCGCAAGGCATGCGCACTGAACCCCAACTCCCTCTCCTCCGCGGCGTTGCGAGCCACGCTTGTGGTGAATGTGTTGGTCGAGGAGAGCACGCTGTTCAGCGCGTCGGGCAGTGCCAGCGCGGAGACCATCAAGAGGGAGTTCCAGACCGCCATGGCAGCCTGTAGCCAGGCAGCCAATGCCAGCAATCCCACCATGGTAGAGCCAGTAATCAACATCAGCGACGATGGTAGCCAGACATGTGATCCTTGCAGCCTGGTGAGTGGGACGGCCAGAGCACTGGGGATACATGGTGGGTTTGCAGCGGCAGGCAGATGCACGAGCTTGCCGTACTGGAAAGGGCGTGTTACTGCTTTTGCTACTATGCAGAGAGTACAAGATCAGATTCTTCAGTGGGTCCGAGCGGGCCGCTGGGACTGTGTCATCCAGGAGAAGCGCAACGTGCTGGTGTGCATGCAGCAAGTGCTTCAGAGTTGCCACACGTTGCTGGACTCAACACAGATTCCTGTGGATGGTGTGGTTCGTCTACTGCAGCACATCCTCAGGTACGCATGGTGCCAGTTCACGCAATCATGTCCAATGTCACTTCTTGCATGCCACCAACAGTACAGCATAAGTCTCTAGCATGGGAGCGTGCATGCGGCCACATGGGCACAGCTTGCAGCCAAACTGCTCTGACAGACCTTGGACAGGCCATGCAGACGCCATCCATCTGCCTCTCTGCGACCAGCCCTGTGTGGAATGCTTGCAGGTCTCTGCTCCCGCATCGGCCTTTACAGCACGATTTGCAAGTGTGGGCTAGCCAGCTGCTTGGTGAGTGCTGTCAGAGAACTATCGACACTAGCCCAGGTTCCTCAGACTGCCAATGTAGGCATGCGTGCTTGCTCTGGCGCATGCAAGCTCAATGCTGTGGCTTGCGCTGCATGTTGTGCCTTCCAACGGCTTTCATGGTTTTAACCGCAGGCAACCCAGGAGCCAGCCTACCGGAGTCTCAGCTGCTGCTTCAGGCGCAGCAGACATTATTGCAGCAAGGCCACCAACTGCAGCAGGGAACAACCAGCAAGGGAGGGTCTCATGCTTTCCCAGCACAGGATTCCAACAAGCCAGGCAGTGCACGCACTAGCAACACAGCCTTGCCCACAGTGGCCCTGCAGAGCCCAGTAGCAGGTGCCAGCAAAGCCAAGCAGCAGCCAGCTATCGCGCGCCCTGAACCACTCAGTGTTGGTGCTAAGCCAGCAGTTGTGGAAAGCCTAGCACCTTCGTTGCCACTTTTTGAGGAGCGGGACTGGGATTGGGACAAGGTGAGCATACAGCTACACATGCATGTTGTGTGGCTAACAGCGGCAAGGGCTCCTCAAGCGACCTAATAATCTTTAGCCAGCAAGAGACATGCCACGTTGAATACCATGTTTTACTGGTGCTGCCAGGGTCTCCAGCCTGTAAGTCGTTGCACATAGTTTCCATGTGGCACACGCTTGTGCAGGAGCTTGGTGGCTCTTCCACTGGTGGCAGCTCAGGAGGCACAGCACAGCCTGCTGCACCAGCAACGCAAGCCGCAGCTCGGCGTCGGTTGCGGGCTAAGACAAATGGCAAGCCAGTAGCTGCCAACAATGTGCGGTCAAAGGAGCGCAGCCGCAAGGAGCGTTACACAGAAGTAGAGGCCTTCTGGTGCTCACTGAACCCTGACCAGCGCCTGGAGCTGCTGCGTGTGCCACTTGCACCACTGCTGCAACGTGAGTGGACCATCAAACATTCTTTGCAGGCACTGTAGCATACACACAGTGTGGGATGGCACTGCCCGTGTTGTGGGAGCATGGATGGCTACGCATGCCTCATCAAAGGCACGATTCAAGATGTCGTTGTTGCACAGTGTTCGGCTGGTAGCCGGCTACCAGTCAACAAAAGAATACAGTCATTCCCTGCAGCAAGTCTACAGCTTTGAGAAGGATGGAGAGGCCGGAGATGGATCAGATGTCTTCCATCCACCTGCAGCCCAAGTTGGTACAGGCTAGAGAATCAGCAAAAATGAGGGATGTGCTGCTGCTTCTGCAGGCATGCGTGCTGAGGTTGGTCAGGATGTGGTGGAGGACGTTTGCGAGGGTCTGGTGATGCTCCAGGAGCAGGGCATGCGCAGCTCGTGCCTGTGGACCTGCGTCATGTGCGACCAGAAGTTCACGCATGCCAAGGACTTCCTGCAGCACATCGAGGTGGCACATGAGGAGGTGGCAGTGCAGGTGCGGGCAGGGTAGCAGAACAGTGGAGCTGGAGCCTGGATGTCAGTATCACTGATCATGTGCATGCGGCAAGGTCAACAGAGATGATTACATGCACTTGCATGGCATGATGCCGACACTGAGCCTTGCGATGCCTTGTTCTCAAGTGACTGTGAGAAAGGTGGAGCAAGCAAGTGCTGCTCAACATTTTCAACTGCGTGCTCTTGCCTGATTCCACATAACCACTCTGTGAACCGGCATGCAGGGCGGCAAGTATGTGATGTGTGGCAAGTGCCAGGTGGAGGTGGTTGGCATGTACTACACATCCACGTGCGTGGCGGACTACAGCCTCTGTGCGCGTTGCTTCCAGCAGGAGCTCACCAGGTGAGGCACCTGGTGAAACCGGCATTGCAGGGTTGCAGCATTTGGCAAGGGCTCAGCGAAATTTAGGCTGTGCCCCCAGCGCACGACAGCATGGCACGACAGTATGGACCAGCACACGACAGTATGGCATGACAGGTGGCAGGTGGCAGGTGCCAGCCCAGACACATTACAGACAGCAGTGGTGCACAGCAAGCGCTACACTTGTGCAGCTGCCATTCGTTGTTGGCGTGGTGCTGTATGTTCACAGTGTTCCCGAGATCAGCTCTGCATACGAGCGCATCTACCCACGTGTCCCCTCTGTCAACGGGCCACAGCGCTGGTCAGATACAGGCTCAGACTTGGTCAGCACACGTGACAGCTTCACCAGCATGGAAGAATTGGACCAGTAAGTGCAGAAGCTGGTCTACACAAACTCTTGATGCCTGGTTATCTGCGCCTGGACCAGGCCGAGACTTGAGTTCTAGGCTGAATACAGGTCAAGTAGAATTTTATCAGGGTTCATCAGGCTTTCTTGGTGGGTTCGTGCGGGGCACAAACGGCCATACTGAGTGATTATTTGACGGTTGTACCTGCTTCTGCAGGCTAGAAGGCCCCGCCACTCCCAAAGCAGTGCGCCTGGAGAGCTCCAGCCACTGGTCCTCCCCATTGCGCCAGGCAGGCCTGGGCGCCACAGGACGGCAGGCGGTGCAGGCAGGCGACAAGCCGCTGGGCCTGCCCGCCTGGGCTTCATCACCCGCACAACAACGCCAGCGCCCGGCCAGCAGGCAGCACAGCACAGGCAGCACAGCGAGCGGTCCCAGCAGCCCCACGATTGCAACCGCTGCAGCAGCACCGCCATCGCCACAGCAATCCGAGGACGGCATCCAGCATGGGTCTGTACTGCCAGTGCACGAACATCAGCAGCAGCAAAGTGTGTTCCCATCAGCTGATGGTGCTGCTTGTGTGAGAGCCTCTGCTAGCTCTGACCTGTCAGGCCCACCGCAGAGCGATGGTGGGCCTGGAGACGCAGGCGGTCTTTTGAGCTCTTGGTGGCCCCGTCGCTTGCTCCAGTCCTGGAACAGCACAGGCCCGGAAGGGAGCGAGAAGCGATGCAGCAGCAGGGATGCAGGGCCGGCAGATCAGGGATCTAACAGTCTGAACAGCAATGGAAACCTCGCAGCAGGCGCAGGCATGGCTAGGGCGTTGTCTTCGCCTTCGCCGGATCCTGCGCCACCCACGCCACCTCCCGCAGGGCATCCAACACCGACGACTGGCAGCTCCCGGACAGAAGGCATGGTTCGCAGGTCAAGCAGCCGGGGCTCAGTGGCCTCCACAGCACAGTCCACACGCCGTGGCTTCAAGGCTATCGGCAGCACGCCAGAGGGAGTCACTTCGGCTGGGGGCCCAGCAGATCCCCCTCTAACACATCCAGGCCGTGGTGGCTGTGGCGTGCCTTGCTCGTCCAGCGGTTGCGGTGCAGAGTCTTCACTGGACGGCAACCTCACTGCCGTGGCGTCAGTGGCTATGCTGTGTGGCAGTGAGGTGAGGCACTTGCATGGCTGCGGTGTGCATGCCAGCCAGCTGCATTGATTTGATTGTTGAGCTTACATGAGTAGAAACAAGATACTTTGCTCTGCTCTTTGTCTGCTGTCTGAATGCATGGCTTAGTCCGCACCCTAACTGTCCTTCTCTCGCTTGTGCTGTTGTAGCGTCGCCAGCTTGTGGTGGTGGTGGATGAGATTATGCAGCGAATCCGAGACATCTACGGAGCCAACCACACTATTGGGGACATGGCTCTTGGGAGCATCATGCAGTTCACAGAGCGCAAGATAAGGTAGGCACAATTCAAATGCGACTGGGAGTCCAGCTGGGCGCTGGGCAGTGCTGGTCCACCGCCTCTTGGTGCGTTGCTGTAAGGATAGCGCAAGCAGTGTCAAACTCAGCAGGATACGTGGTAGGCGCACCAGCCATCGAATGCCTTGCTGTGTTGATTGCCATGTATTCTTTTGGGCAAGTGCCTATTACTCAGCTAGTAGTCTGTCTATCCAGGTATCCTTTGTTTTTACGCGCATTCGGATTTCCAGCAAGTGTTTTGTCTGGTTTCGTGTTGAATACTCACTCTGATTGCCTGTGTTTCTGTTGCCTCAGCGCGCTGCTGAAGCAGCACATCCTTCCAAGTGAGGCACCCTCAGTGCGGCCGCAGCTGGAGGAGTTCCTAGCCCAGCCAGCGTGCGTCTTCCGCAAGCCCGAGGTCCTGCGGGGCACACTGCGCTGCCTCACCCTCACAGACCTACACATGGTGCTGGTGTACGTTGTCAGACAACACTCGGACGCAGTTAGCGGGGCAAGCGGTACAGCCACTGCAGCAGCGCCGGCAGCCACAGCTGGTGCAGCAGCAGCCACAGGCAGGGAGCAAGGGGAGCTGAGCAGGAAACCAGATGGCAGAGCAGCGGCTGAGCATGCACGGTCCTCTGGCCTGCCATGCCCGCTTCCACAAATGGCGATTGATGACCTATCATCTCAGATTAGGATCAGGTTAGGGTTAGGATCATCCGCTGACTCGTCCTCTGATGGGGATGATGTGGAGGAGGGGGCTGATGGGGAGTACGAGAGCACTGACAACTCATCCAGCTGTGAATGCGAGGAGTGTGGCCAGGATGACGATCAGGATGATATCACCGTGGAAGAAGTGGGTGATGACGAGGACGATGAGGATGACGATGAGGATGTTGATGATCTGACGCCACCACCGCTGTTTGAGCTGTTTGTGCCGGACATGTCAGCGCTGCATGCCCTGATAGCCGACGCTTGGCACAGGGAGGACGAGTCAGGGGAAGATGTTGCACCGGGCAGCAGTGGCGGAGGTGCAGGTGCGGCTTCATCAGGGGGTGCCAAGTCGTGTGGCAAATCCTCCAGGCCTGAGGCTACCGAGCTGGACGATTTGTTGCTGGTGGCTGGGCTGCAGCTGGAGGAAAGCAAAACGCCTGGAGTGTGAGTGTGTGCACATGTCCATGTTTGCAAGCAAGTTCTAGTCCAGCCCTTGTACGCTCGCGTTTCTGCCTCCTGCTAGCTGCCACAAGCACCATACAAGGTTAAATCTGTGAATCGCGCTGCATTCCAGCAAAAGATGGTTTGCATCCTCCTGCTTTGTTCCTAATGCCATCGCGTAGCCTGCTGAGCCATCGTGTGCTTGCTCTGTTCGCAGTCGTTCCGCTCTTCAGCCCTGGCTAGCGCCCACACAGTGGTGGGTTTCGCACCTGCTGGAGCAGGCCCCCACTGCCTCTGAGCTAGCAGGCACACCCCGGAGAGCCGCCACATCCACAGTGGGGGTACGCCGCCTGCTGCAGTGGGTGTTTGGCCGCGTGGTGCATGGCGCAGCCGAGGACTTCTTGCAGCGCCAGCGGGAGTACCGGGCGGGACGTGAGCGGGACGCAGCGCTGTTGGATCTGTATGACGACCTGGCCTACGGATGGAGGTCGCTGCAGGCCGCTCTGGACCAGAGGGCCAGGCTGGAGGAGCTCCGCAAGGGGGCACGTGCACAATTTGCAGTGGTGAGCAATTTGAAAATCAATACCCCAAGGCAAACAACATGGCTGCAAACCCAGCCCAACCACTGATGCTGTCCTGGTGCAGCGGGTCATATCCAGGTAACATTCATATTTCAAGTGTCAAGCATCGTAGTGGGCGTTGAGGCGGCAAGTTATGGGTTAAACGGAGTTTGACTTAGTCAGTGAGCAGTCGGGTTGGTCTTCCTGCCAAGGCATACACTGTGTCGTCCTTCCCATGTGTAGGTTCGTCACATTGAGGAGGAGGCCCGTCATTGCCATGCCGAGGAGGCTGCTGAGTTCCTTGAGGTGCTGATGGCCAGTCACCAAGCGGCATTGGACGCTGCTAGTGAAGCAGGCACGCCTGTGGAGCACCCTCGTCTTAACATGTGTGAGGTGAGCTGAGCAGGCGGCGTCAGCTAGTGAGATTGGCGCATGTGCCAACTCAGCACCTTTTAGATTGATGCGAAGGTGATGCATGTACTGCTTTCACTGGGCATATGCGGACTATTGTCCTGACTGGCCGTTGATCTGCAGTTGTCACAAAGACGTTCGGCAACGTAGAGGCCCAGTAGGTCCGCTGTTAGCCAGTCGGTTGACTGATGTGTATACAAATGATTGCACAAGCAAGTCATGAGGGCAGAGGTCACTTCACTTGATGCGAACTCAAACCTCATCTTGTTGCAAACCCAAACATTTCCATGACTCCCATGGCGCGCAGGCTGCTGTTGACGTCGTGCGTCGGCACCCTGCCCTGGCCGGTGAGCCCTCCCAGCGTTATGCCCGTGCGCTGCTCGACCGCGAGCTGTCCGCGCTGCTGCTGGTGGAGGCGATGCTGGCGGCAGAGGTGGACGAGGCAGGCAGGGCAAGAGCCACATCCGAGGAGACACTGCGCAAGCACAGGTAAGCGTATAGAGCATTACAGGCCATCCAAGTCGATACATCCAGACCCTTTACTCAGCTAGCACAATTCACTGCTGGTTTGGCCGGGTGGCTTGTTGTTCAAGTCGTTCTTGTCGTATGACACTCAGGTTGGAGGCCCGTGAGACTGAGTCGGAGTACACGCGTCTGGAGGCCGAGGGTCCGGCATGCCACCGCAAGAAGGACATGCTGGACAAGGCTACCAAGGAGGTGGGCAGGCATGAAGATGCACAAGGCGTGTGCGTGTGAAACCGACATGTTTGAAGCCAGGCTGCATAACACAGGCTGTCTGCTCATGCATCAAGGTAACAACTCTGGCTGTACAAGCGTCACAAACTCATGTGCAATCGTTAACTCCGCATGTCTTGTCGTCGACTGCCCTTGTCGTTGGCTGCTCCTGTCCTTCAGGCTGAGCACCGTGAGCGGCTCCAGGACCTGCAGCAGCGCCTCATTGCCGTCACTGAGCGCATTAGTGCAGAGGATGCCAGCAAGAACAAGGCAATCGAACGGTGAGGATTGACTGGCCTGGATGATGCGCCAGTGGGTCTCATCATGCATTCACATGCCCAGCTGCCCATCTTTTTCAATTCTTACAATTGCGTTCAGGCAAGCCTTGTCAAGTTGAACACACAAGACTGGTGCTAGAGCTTCCAATCCCGCAGTGCTGCGCGTTGGGCAGCCTCTTGTTTGATCTCTGGACGGTGATTGCTTGCCCAATGCAGGCATGCTGAGGCGGAGCGGGATCTGCGCGCCGTGCGCGACCAGCTGAGGCAGCACAGCACACGCCGCAAGCACCTGGACGAGCTGTGCGCCCAACTAGAGGTGCCCATGCCACCTGCCCTCATGCACCAGCAACAGCAGCAAGGTGCTGCCCTGTCAGCGCCGTACACCCCTGCCCCAGCCGCCACCAGCTGCGCCTCTGACTCATCCCCTCCAGACGGTCCCTCCCTCTCGCCCAACTCTGACCTTACTGCCACCCCTCCCGCCATCCCAGCGCCCATCCCGCCCACCACCCCTGCCGGTGACACCCCGGCCCCGCCAGCTACATCCATCTCCACTTCTACCGCCCGTCTGCCCCCAGTCTTCACGCCCACTCCATTAAGCAAGACACCAACACCCAGCTCTCCTCCAGCCCTTTCCCTCGCTTCCCCTTCCCAGCCTACCTCCTTGCCTCCCTGCACAACTCTTTCCCTTTCATCACCCGGCGCCCCTCCTGTAACCTCTGCACCCAGCCTTTCGTTGGGCTCCGGCATTGTGCTGCCCGGCATTGCTGGACAGGTGGTGTCTGCTGCCCTGACGCTTGAAGAGTGGCACAAGCAGCGCCTGGAGGTGCTCATGTACCGCCTCATGTGGGTCAGCGAGGCAGTGAAGAACTTCCAGGATCAGTACAGTCCACATGCACGCACACGGCACTATGAGCTGTTCCTCAAGGTGAGATTTCCGGTGTACTTCTCACATGTGTTGTGCACCAAGCAGACCGACCTGATGATTGTCGGTAGGCAACAGTTGTGTGGCACATGCACATGCTAGCCTATGCAAGCCGCACAAACAGTTGTGTTCAGCGAGTCGGCCAGGATGCCTGAGCCAAATGTCATGCGCATCAAGTCAATACGCATCAAGTCAATGTTGTGTGTGTGTGGGGTGTGTGTTGCTGCTTCAGGCCACGAGTTGGGCCAAGTCCCTTGCTGACGAGTACGAGCAGCAGGTCAGGGGCTGGTACAACGAGCTGGACAAGCTGCGGGAGAAGCTCCTGGAGCAGGCCTGCGTGGACCTGGGACTCGTGCTGGGGCAGCACACACTGGAGATCATACGCAGGTGAGAAACAAGGAACGACCAGTGTCCAGGGGTCAGCCATGAAAAAAGCGGTGTGTCGCAATGTTGTGGAAGGTTACAGAGTGTCTAGGCTCAGGAGAGGAGTCTGCAGATACGAGCCACTCACGTGAAATATCTGGGCTGAATAAGGATTTCCTACTGGGATTGGCACAAGCAAAGGCAGCTGGCATAATCTTTTGACAGTTGAGTGTGCTGTTATGTGCTCAACACATTCAGGCGCATTGAGAATGGTGCGAGGATGGCCCAGGAGAAGGCCTCCCTGTCCCTGTTGCACGAACTGGAGTTGGAATCGTCAGCTAGAAAAGGCTCAGGGGCTCCGGGACCGGCAGGGGCGGTGGGCGTGGGCGTGGCCACGTGCACTCCTGCAGGTGGGGCGGCAGCTGCGGCAGCAGGGGCCAAGGGCAACAAGAACGCGGCCAGGAAGCAGAAGGTGGCGGACAAGGCACGGGAGAAGAAAGAGAGGGAGGAGGCTGAAAAACAGGTGCGTTGAAAACAAGGCCACGCATTGTAATGGGTGCATAGCGAAGATTTCCAGAGCCAGACCATGGTGGCATGTGACATACCAGGTCCTAGGAAGCATTGTTGGATCTTCTGAGATCTGCATGTGTTTAGCACGGTCAGGAGCGCAGTGATGATCCTCTGGAATCGTCTCCATGACGTATATTTCCATATCTATACCTAAGTCCGTCTGAGCCCTCCACGTGCAGCATGTGCACATTCAGGACCACTCCTGTTGTCTTGCATCCCTGTCAACAGCTGCTTTGTACATATGCGTTGTATATGTTGATGTCCAGAGGCAGGTTGTTGCGGCATGTGACGTGTCAGGTGCTACGGAGGTTTGTTAGGGCAGGCTTGGTGTCATACTACTGAGCTGCAACTTGGTCAGTGCAGTGGCTTGCGTGTGTGGCGTGCAGTGATGACTATCTGGAAGCGGCTTCATGCCGTAGATTTCCATAAGTATACCTAAGTCCGTCTGAGCCCTCAAACACGTCCAGCATGAGCAAACCCAGGACCAACTCTGTGGTGCTGCTTCCCTGATAAGCTGATGATTTCCATGGTTATCTGATGTCGTTGTCAGGAACCCATGAGAGATGCAATGTTGCAGGCGATTGGCTAATTCCATCGTGTGCATGCCTTGTGTAAATCCCCATGCATTTAAGAGGCCCGGCAAAGGAGTTCAAACAATGTAGCACAAACGAACCTCAAACCATGCAACGCAATTGCACCATGGTTTCACAGGCGCGTGCGGCCGAGAGCGAGGCGCGGCGGCGAGCGGAGGATGCCGAGCGCGTTCGGCTCATGGAGGCACGCAAGGCACGAGAGGCAGCCATAGAGGCTGAGCTCGAACGCAGGTGAGCAGGGGCAAACAGGCAATGCCGATAGTGTCGGCATCATGCTCAACCTGTCCAGTAGGATTTGTACAGGGGCCGGTCTGCCTGGCTCGTCACCTTGTATAATCCACTTTGGCTCCAGCAGAATTTTGTTTCCATTGACCCAGGCACAGCTCCAGAGAGACATTTGGCAATTGTTGCATCTTTGATCGGCTGACCAGCATGTTGAATCGCCACTGTTCCTGTCACTCTACACTTTATAGGCGCAAGGAGTTGGAGGCCTTGGAGGTGATGCGTGAGGCAGAGGCCATTCAAGCTGCCCAGGAAGCTAGCCTCAAGGAGTCCATCAAGGCGGCAGCTGCCAAGGAGCAGCAGGAGAAGGCCGTCCTGGCAGCCACACCACCCGTGGTGGCAGAGGTCAAGCTGCAGCCCCAGTCAGCTGCACTGCCAAAACAGGCACAGGGTGCAGCTGCAGCAGCGGCCCCGCCGCCGTCGGTTGTGGCAGCACAGGCTGGTGTGGGAGCGGTCAAGCCGGCCAGCACTCCTCGCAATGGCACACGGCGCACTGCTGCACCCGACACAACTGTCAAGGCTGGGAATTTGGAGGGCTCGCCAGTAGCTGCCAATGCTGCAACAGCACCAGCTGCCGGCAGGGTTGCTACCAAGCCTGTTGCACAGCCGGCAGGACGGGAAGTGCGTAACCCTGCCGTGACAAATGACAGGCAGCAACAGCGGGGTGCTGCAGCGGTGGCGGCTGTGGCTGCAGTGGCAGCAGCCACTGCACGCATGGCCCCTGAATCGGTTGTTGACACGGCATCCGCTCCCAAGGCCGCTAACAAGCATGCACCCAAGTTCACTTCGCCTGCAGTGGTGTCAGCCAACCACGCGCGCAACGCGTCGTACGCTGCAGGGCGCCTGCTGTCGCTTGCAGCTGACCCTAACAAACCGCCTCCGCAACAGCCCAAGCCATCCGTGGCTGCCCGTCAGCCTGCGAATGCCAACGGCCATGCCAGCATCCATGCCAACGTACATCATGCTAACGGTCAGCTTGCACATGATCTTGCGCCTGCCACAGCTAACATGGGTGCCTCGTCCATGCACCCAAGAGGTGGCCGGACCCCAGCGGGAAACAGTCCTGCCGCTAAAGCACAGCGCTCCTTATCCATGCCACAGACACCAGAACAGCGTGCTGCTCCAGCCGCTGCCACAACGCACTCCATCCCATCACCAATCCCTCCGTCCGCCCCTCTCACCGCCGCCGCCTCACTGCCAGCTAACGTGCCTGCAGGCAAGCCACACATGAGTGCGTCTGTGACCCACACAACCCAGCAACACACGCCACAGCAGGCAGACCTCCACAGCGGCTTCGGCTTCAACCCGTTTGCTGAGAATCCGCTTCTCAGGGCATTGCAGGGCCCTGAACGCACGGCCACCCCTGCGTCTGGCATGTTGGGAACCACCAGTCCTGTCACTGCACCCCCTCCCTCCCGGCCCCACTCCCAGCTTACCTCGCCCTGCTCCCCCAGCAACCTTTGCAGCCCAACACTCAACCACCACCACCCTGCCGGCACCTACTCCTTCCAGAACCTCCACCATCTTGCTCCCCAGGTTCCCACCACCCCCAGTTCAGTGGCTGAGCCCGCCACTGACCACATTCTCTCAATCATGTCCATCCTTGAGCCTGATGCCCAGAGCAGCAGCAGTCCAGTTGCACCTTATGGCTTCAGATCCCAGGGCAGTAGCAGCGTGACTGGCAGTGCGAGTGCAGGCAGCACGCATCAGCAACCGCAGGGAGCAGGAACCCAAGCAGGCGGCGAGCAGCATTCAGCGGGTGGCGATGCACAACATACACCTCGCCAGGCTTTGCATTCGGTCAAGCCGGTGCCAGGGCAGCATGTGCTGACTGGCCTAGCCCAGGGCTCAGGCTTCAGCATCTGGAGCCACAATGCCCCTGCAGCAAGCGAGCACCAAGCAGCAGATGCATGGGCAATGCACAGCGCAGGCAGCACGCCTCCTGATGCAGATACCAGCCGGGCCAACCGTGAAGGGGCAGGTGCCCGCCAGAGCCATACCAGCTCCCAACGTACGGGTGTGGTGTCTATGCTCTCGTCTGCTGCAGCACCATGGACTGGTAGCGCATCAACGTCCACCTCTGCAGCTGCTCTTGGCAGCATCTCGCCACAGCCTACACAGCAGCAGCAGCAGCAGCACACTGACATGGCCTCGATGTTGCCAGCATCACTGCTGCCTGCATCGCTAGAAGCTGACTCTCACACGCCTCCAGCAGCAGGTGCATCAGGAGGCAAAATGAGGTCGGGTGCAGTCAAGAGTGCATGGCCTAGCAGCAGCATGGGCGAGGCAGGCGCATTTGCCACGGGCATGCGGCCTGGCATGGGCCAAGACCAGCCGCGTGGCGCTGGCACCCCATGGATGTCAGAGGGCTGGGGCATGGGGCTACTAGGCCAGCAAGCAACGGACCTAGTGCATGCTGCACCAGCCGGTGCCCGTCCCATGCCTTCAACGTTCCCAGCCGCCAAGCAGTCCTCAAATACACACCCTGGGCTGCCGCAGTCGTACCTGCACACACCCATGCTGCCTGATTCCCTGTGGTCTGGCCACGGTGCTTCACACCAGGCCGGCCAAGGGCAGGCAGACCTCGGAGGCTGGGCTGTCCCCTACCAGTTTACCCACTCAACCCAGCACCGGCAGCCACAGGCAGGGCCTTGGGCTCGCCAGCCGTGATAGACGTCAAGTGACGTTGATTGTTGACGGTAGGCAGGTGACTAACAGAAAACATGCAGCAGCCGAGTCACTGTAACATGTGGTTTTTTGTGAGACAGTCAGGCTGCTGTGGGGACGCCCCTGGTAGGCCGCAGGTGTTCGAGCATCAATTCACAGTGTAGCAGTGCAGCCTTACCAGTAGAATAAATGTTTGCCAGTTCTGGGAATATATGAACCCTGTGTAATTTCGCGACTGGGCATTTAGTAGATGGATGCATCATGAGCGCTCAAGGACAGGCCACCCCTGCACATTCATGAGCATGATGGCTGTGCTGGAGGCATAGGATCAAGATTTCTTATGCATGTGCTCTGGAGAGTTAGGTACCATCGGCAACGGCTTTTGATTGAACGTGCTGGTGCTTGTGTGGTCATTCCTTCTGGCTTGTGAGCTTGGCCGATTTCATGTAGCATTTGATCGATTGCAGGACTAGTCGATTTCATCCAGGCTCTTCATCCAGCCCCTTCTACATTGGAATCGACCTGAGTCCGCGGGTGTAGGGTGTAGGGTTACTAGTATGGCATGTAAAGCTTTCTGACACCAAGTCGAACAGTACTGCCGCTGTGTTCTGTGTGTTCTGCACTCACGTTGGCCGGTAATATTTGGTCAACTGTACCCTTCAAACCAGCAGGTGATTGTACTGGACAGCTCAGTACAAGACACCTGAAGACTAGAGTGCAAGAGGTTTATCTCAGAGGTTTAATTTAAAAAACAGAAGTTTGCCAGGTCTGGGACAGTTCATGAGAATAGGTCTGTAATACCGCCAGCAACCATTGCGTGTCAGCAAAACATGTGCGTGCGTGTGTGTGTGTGTGTGTGTGTGTGTGTGCGTGTGTGAGCTCAGCAAGGTGTAATACGCCAGCGTGCCTTGGTTCGGAATACAAGTATCGCCAACCCGAGTGAGCCCACCAAAATTTGACAGGATGCCACGTTGTGCGTGCGGTGAGAGCTAGTTTGACTGCATTAGCCGGAGACGGGTACGAGGTCAGAAACCAGATGCCAGAACCTGTCGTCATGTTGTTGCCGAACACTCAAGAGAATGGCAAGCAATGTAGGAACAAAAGCGTTGCCGGAACGGTAGCAGGCATTCAAAGTATGGATGGCAGGTCCAGCTAAAAATTGCATGTAGCCTTGGCACGGCACGGAAAACCAGCCCGGGGTTCATGTAGGCGGGCCACGCAGTACAGCGCCACAGTTGTACGAAGGCCACACTCACACGTGCCTGACCACGGATCGGAGCGTAACGCAGATGGCCATCATCGTAACGCCCGCTGCCGCGCGAGATTGACGCCGATGTGTCGGGAAGGTCCTGGGACCGGCTGATGTGTCGTGGAGCTGGGACTAGGCTTTGCTGGCGTTTAGGCTACTCCCGGCGTTTGAACAACCCTATTGAGCTTGATCTTCCATCCCGCTGACCTGTTGCGTCTGAGTCATGGCATCTCTAGTGGGAATCAACAGCTGGCACAGCCGGCATCATGCCACCCGCATGGCTCCAGCTTGCAGGTTACCCAGGCCCTTGCGACCGGTTGGGCCTTGCCTTCCGTCGAGGCGAACATCTGATACCAAGACAGCAGCGTTGGCCGCAGACGCGGGCAAGCCATCCGAGCGGGCTTCATGGGATCCTCGGCAACTTCTTAATGTATTCTCGGACCCAAAGTGCAATCAAAAGCTGTTGGCGCTCTGCATCGGCCAAATGCTATGCAGCATTGCCACCTTGATGCATGACTCTTACTTACCAGTCTACGTTCAGGACGAGCTAGGCCTGACCAATACCAAGGTGATGTCAGGGCAGGTAGGGCTGGTTTGAATTTCAATTTGAATGCCCAGACCCATCTGCATGTTTTCCTTCGCTGCTGGGCTGCAGATTGGCGCGGTTCAGGGAGCAGCCCAGTTTCTGTGCCAGTTGAGCAAGGGCGTGAGCGGTGTGGCAGGGGACATGCTGGGCTCTCAGGTAGGGTTGCCGAACTGACGGCCCAGATTTTGCCAGCGCAATCAAAGGCAGAGGGTTACATCAGCAACCTGTATGTGTGACCTAGCCAGCAGCACGTTGGTAGATTGTGCTGATCTCTGTATTCTCAACATGCAGGTGCGCGTGCTGGTGTTTGGCACATTCCTCACGCTTCTCTGCAAGCCCATGTTCGCACTTCTCTCCAGGTGAGCCCGTCTGAGTGCTGCGTGCAAAGCTGCACTACTTGAGTGCATGGCTGAATGTGATCCCATCAAGCATGTGCGCATTGGCAACCCTCGTGAACTCACCATGAATTCACAATGCTCAGTGCATCACGTGCTTCTTGTGTACTCAGCCATTGCAGCAAACTCAGCAGGAAGGGGTTGTCACGACAATCAGGTGCCTACTGGTCTGCACCATGCAGAGCTGTGTATATTTTACTTGCTCACGTTGCTCGCCATGCACAGTGTGTACGGCGTGTTTGGCATCACGGCATGCCTGTGGTGGTTCTTTGCGGGCAAGCTGCTGGACCGACTCAGCAAGGTGCGACACAAGGCATGCCTCCTGTTAGCTATCTATCATGCTGCAAGGTTGCATCCCACAGATTGGTTGGATGGTGCAAAATCTCAGGCCACCGTATTGCTCTGATTGTATTGTGTTGCCACATGGTCAACGCCAGTCATACATGCCAGCCATGCCACACCTGCTCAGTCCAGCCACATGTTTCCGGCGTTGATGAATGCTTTCAGGGCATCCGTGAGGCGCCCACCAAGGCCGTGATGAACGAATTGGCGCGCGAGTCGGGGGACTCACCGGATGCGGCATATGGTGGGCCGGGTGCAGGGAGCGGGCGGTGGCACAGTATTGGCTATGGTTCTGCTCAGAACAGAAGCGGCGGGCTGATCACCGATGCCTGTGTTCCTGATCTATTGTCAGCTCAGCTTTTGCATGGACGGGTGTATTCCAACGTCAGTAACCTGGTGTGTTGCCGGTGGTGCTTGCTACGCCGCAGCTTTGATTGTTGTGCAAGGACTGCTTCCACCTGAAACTGTCTCTACAGAGTACTCCTCCCAGCAACCCGGTGGTGTCCTTGTTCCCCGCAGGCCTGCGCCAGTCGCTGACCACTGCCGGCATGCTCGTGGGCTCCACCATCGCCTCCGTCACCTTCACCCTCACGGGCCGCAGCTACATTGCTACCTTCTCCTCCGCAGCAATTTTTGCGGCCATCGCGCTCTTATGGCTCATGCAAAACTTCAAGGACGAGCTGTTTGGGGAAAAGCCTGCAGCCAAGGCTGTGGCTGCGCCCCCACCGTCAGCACCTGAACCGCCCCCTGCACCTCCCAGCACTCCACCAGGGGTAGTTTCAGGGATGAGTCTGGCAAGTGTGGACATGCCATCGGAGTACGGAAAGGACAGGGGGGCTGCGGAGGTGGAGGCTGCTATGGCCGCGGCTCGGGCAGCAGAGTTGAAGGCGCAGGGGGCGGTGGGTGTGCCCACCCCGGGCGCGCCAGCGGCTGCCACAAAGCCACTGAACTTCTGGGAGAAGGGCGTGGCGCTCGTGTCTGCCTTTAAACCGGTCTACTGGCAGGTGCGCGGCCTGTGGGCACATGCCTTAAAGCTCACAAGCGGGCGAGACTGCATGTGTGACACTGCATGTGTGACTAGCCAGGGCGTGACTGCAACAAGGTCGGTGGTCGTTGCAACAGTCACGAACTGCACATGTTGCTTGTACCTCAGCTATCCTAACAACTTTGACGTTGTCCTCCTGTCTTGCGTGCAGGCATTGATAGTGGTGGGTATACTCTACCTGGCGCGGTTTGATGCCTCCTTTCTCACATTGCGCGCCAAACAGGTGCGGGCAAGCAGGATGGCCGGCGGGAAACTGCTTGTGCGGTTCGGCGTGCTCTCCACGCAGGGACCATGTACGATTGTATGCTGTCTAGTAGGCCAGTGCGTGTGTGAATGTGACTCTGCTGTGTGTAGGCGCTGTGCATGTCCTGTGAGGATGGCACTGTGGCATAACCAACCCAATGGTACATGGCTGGCTTGCAGCTTGCCTTGAAGGCACTGACGGTGGCAGACCCGGCGTATGCTGTGCAGGGTGTGGACCTGGTCTGTCCAGGATTTGCCCCATGGAAATGAATGAATGAGTAGAACGTCTGTGTTGTTGGATGGCTTGGCACTCGGCATGACCAGCAAAGGATGGCACGCTGCTGGCTTGCTGATGGTGCCAAGTCTGGTGCATGCTGTGCCGGTCTGTGCCGGTGCAGGTGATGGACCGCAGCCTGCTGCCCATGTTGACGCTGATCAACACGCTGATCCAGGTGGTGCTCACGGCCCCCCTGTCGCGCATCAGCGGCAGCAGCGTACACGCGCGCAACACGCTGCTGCTGATCGGCTTCGTCGTCATGATTGCATGCGATGCCTGCTTTGCGCTGCAAGCCACTGCCACGCCGTGGGGTGAGTTCAGACCCTGCTGTTGTCTAGCTGTGCAAATCATACGCCTAGTCAAGGACTGAAGCCAAGAACTGGGCCAAATTGTACGAGACTCTTGGTCAACATTATTGGTGTATGAGGGTCAGTACGTCGCGGCATGTTGATGCACTGCTGCTGTCCGCACGAGCCTGCTGGGCTTGCTTTGCTGCCATTGCTTGTCATGACCAGTCCTCGCTTTGCGGGCTGCAGGCATGGTGCTCGGCGCATCGCTCCTGGGCGTGCACATGGCAATGACCCACTCAATCACAGTGAGTTACACAGTGAGGAGCTGACAGCTGTTTGCCAGTTCTGGGACAGTTTACAAGAACGACACTGGAACCAGTGTGGCAACAGGGACAAGGGAGCAACAGGGTTCATGCCAGGGTCCAGGGCTGGTCAGGGAGGCAGACAATTATGACACTTTAGTTACAGCAGGTGAGGTAACTTGTCCAGGGTGCGTGATGTATGGGCTCCAGTGTTATTCCTGGAAACTGTTCCAGAACTGGCCAAAAAAAATTCTTTGTTGCCTGACGCCTATCTAGCCGTCCACTGCAAACTGTCAACTGCATGAGCTGGCAAAACGTTCTCCTGCAATGTGACCACATGACACGGCTTAGGCGCTTACCTCTAGGCGGTCACTTTACAAACCACAACCACCCTGAAACGCTTTATACTGAGCTACCGGAGGTTCCAACCAACCTCAACCAATGCCTGTCCAGGTGTCCATGCTTGCCAGCTACATGCCAGTGGGCGAGGTGCCGGGCATTGGCAAGATCAGCGGCACTGCCGTGTCATTCACGGACCTGCTGCTGGGTGAGTGCCGGGGCGTGCCATGTTGCGTAAGGCTGATGTATGTCAATCGCTTCAATGCCATGGCCTAGCGACATTACTATACATCTGGCACCTGTCATTGTGCGAGTATCGTCCTTGCCTTGAAACTTGACTTTGAGCTACCGGGGTCAGCGGCGGTAGGTGGTCTTACGGTTGTGTGGCATCTCTTCAATCTGTCCTGTTGCGTGCAGGGTGTGTCCTGGCCGTGAGCAACACCATGGCAGGCGTGTTCTCCGACATGACGCGTGCAGCGGGCTACGGGAACGTCGGCTGTTTTGCAGGCGGGGCCGCTGCCTGTGGCCTGGCATGCGTCGCCCTCCTGGCCTTCAGCAAGTGGGTCTGATCGGTTAGCTTTGTTATACGATCATTGTTATATCGCAAAGCTATGTTGGAAACCAAACAACTCAGCAGTACGATTGAGTGGTAAGCAAGTCTCAAGTTGTTGTTGTTGTTGTTGTTGTCTCTTGTGTCGTTCTGCGGCAGGATCTTTGTTGACGAGGCCGTGTTAGGCACCGCCTGTTAGTTAACCGGCCAGGTGCTGCACTTGGTGCATTGGATGCGCCACAGAGGAGTCTGCCTGGCCGCTGTGTGCAGGTTTGGTGACCTGGGCAACGAACAGCTGGTGGTGCGGCGTGCGAAGAAGGCCAAGGCAACCTGAAGGAAGCTTTGAGGCAACACTTGACCCCTGTCTGATATGCAGCTGTATGACCACGGCAGGCTCGGACACAATTGGTTGGATGCCTCAGATATTGCACGGGGCAGGCAGGGGGTAGTTGTTATTGTTGTGGCATTAGCAAAAAAAGAAGTTTGCCAGTTCTGGGACAATTTTTGAAAACGCCACTGGAACTGGTGTTGTAAGTGCCCGTTGTGAGGAGCAAGTGTCGACCTTGGTGTGCAATGAGCTGTGCGTGGTTCTCACAGGGACTATGGGCATACTGTGTGTGTCCGGAAAACTCGGGAACTGTCCCAGAACTGGCAAACATCTTCCAGCAACAGCGGGTCGGGTCACTTGTATGTACAGTGACATGCCCCATTTCCGATTGTCTCAGTATCCGAGTATCAGCTTTTAGTGTTTTTAGTTGCAAGGGGGATTGCACCCCATGGTGGGTCTGTTGACGGAATGGAATCTGGTCGGATACCGTCACTATACTTGTATATATGTAAATGCACCGGGATTTGCAACACCTTTCCGGGCAGCCCAGGCAGCAAGCTGCTCAACCTGCGGAGATTTGGACTGGAGTCAAACTGTTCATGAAAGTCATTATTACGCCTACTGTATCTCTACAGCCCATTTAACTCCGACTTCGTCTGAGTGTGCCAGTACAGCTAATCAAGGCCGATTCTCAGCCTGACGTAAGCAATTGACAGAGCCGTGCAGGACCACTGCATAGAATCGAAGCATGCCTTGGTTGGTCCTGTCTGGACCGTACAAGATGGGGAGGCCTGCGTCGTTGGCATGCGTCATGGACGTTACTGAGCTGCACCGTCTGCGCGTGAGGCAAACAAGCCCAGACAAACAAGAACGCGTGGGATGCACCAACGGAGGGCCTGTCTGAGCTGAAAGGTATTTAATTGGGCCCCTCTCATCTGGAGATCCTGCCAAACTGTTAAGCCACAAGTGGGCGGGCTTCCAAGCTTCCAATGCAGGCATCACCGTGAAGGCGCATGCACCAAGCGTCTCCTGAAACCATGCAGGCTGCTGGTGAAGGCGCCGTCCTGCAGACAAAACTGATCCCTTTACCGCATTGATGGCGCTACAATGGTTTCCTTCTGATGTCAGCGTGCATGGCCATCAGGTCAGCCAACATCTGAAGGGGCGAGCAATTGGAAGCTTCTGGAATTACGCATTGTATTGCAATCTCTTGTATTTGCAACCTGAACATCCACTAGGTAGAGCAAGGTACGATTTTGGTTCTGGAGCTTGGCTCTACCTGTCACGTGCCGGTCAGGCGAGGACGTCGTCCGGGCAGCGTACGTGCCCCGACCTGAAGAGACACGGTTCAGGAACAAGCTACGCGATATAGGCTTGTCAACCGAGTAAAAGAACTAGAACTAGATCCGCTTCTCTTAACCAGCGAAGACCGTCCAGAAGGTTTGGGCGTCATGACATCCGTTAGCCCAGCAATGCTACGCCTCATGAGCGATTTGAAGGCAATCAAACAAGAGCCTCCGGAGGTGCACGGGGTTTCCACCGCGCGTTTGTCAGCAGCCTTTATACCTTGCCTTTATACCAAGGGACTGTCTGCTTACTGATGTACTAATTTGCTGGCACATGCCAACGTTGCGCTGAGCAAGCTGACGAAACCCTTGTTTGCGCAGGGCTGTAGCGCCAGTCCGGCATCTGAGGACAATCTGTTTGTGTGGAACGCCACGGTAAGTGATGCAGCCACTAGGCAAGTGCAGGACGTTGTTGCAGCTGATCTTCTCGACTTGTCGGCCTCAGGATTGAACTACGGCATGGGGGTGCAGTAGCTCATACCAACCCGCCCACTGTCGCCCGGCTGCCTGACGCAGGTTTTCGGCCCAGACGATACACCTTGGGAAGGTAAGGCACCATGCAACCTGCCCAGCCTGGGTTGTCATTGGGTGTCAGCTGGGTGTGGCCATGTGCATGCTGCTAGGCTTGGCTCATGCCGCCTACTGTTTCTTGGCCATGCAGGGGGCATCTTTTCGCTACGCATCACGTTTGGGGAAAGATATCCTGACAAGCCACCTCGAGTTCGGTTCACATCAGAAATGTTTCATCCCAATGGTGAGTTCAGTCAGCCAATGTTCAGTATGCCAGGCAGCAGGCCTAGATCCAAGCATGCATGGCACTCCACACGCCAGTCTGTTGAAGTGCGTTCATCTTGCTGCCTTGACGGGCTCTTGACTCTTGACGTGCTGTTCAACGCTGCTGAGTAGCAGGCGGTGGCGCACGTGCTATGTTCATTGATTTGTTATTCACAGACGCACACTTCATTCATGCGTGCGCAAGGACATCCCGAAGTGGATAGTGCTCAACACACTACAATTGTTATAACCTGGCCATGCATTGCATGCGCTCGCAGTCTACCAAGATGGCACTCTGTGCATGGACATCATTCAGGACCAGTGGTCTCCATGCCACAACATCTGCACGCTCTTGACGTCCGTACAGAGCCTGCTCACAGACCCCAACTGTCAGAGTCCAGCAAACCCTGAGGCAGCACATGTATACAACAGCGACCGGCCAGGGTACAACAAGAGGGTGAGCCGGACATGTGGTGGTTCGGTTTGGACTGCAAGGGTTGGAAGTGTTGCTTCATTGGATTCCAATCTGTGGCTCGCCATGCTGGGATGAAAGAAGGGACTTGGCCGGACAAAAGTGACAGTGAAGGGGCAGGGCTGATGCGAGGTGCAGCCAAATGACTGCTAACGAACGACAATGCCAGCATAGCAGCTCAGACTTGAAGGCGTTGAAAATGATGTTACCCAATCCTGTTTTCGCGTCTGTGCTGACTCTGCAGCCGCTGCCTGTGCTGCTTGCAGGTGCGGCGATTGGCGCAAAAGAGCATCGAAGCGTGACACCACCAGCCATGACAGCTTCATGACAAAACCATTGTTTCCTTTACTGCCCACCATCCGTGATGGCCTGACATGACAGCAGTGAGCGGCCTAGGTGACCGACTGGAGCAGACCCAGGTCTTATGTCGGCAAGCACAGCCGCAGTTTTCTGCCGTTTTGAATTGTATTCGTACCCATGACGTACATCGACTTTATTTGCAGTAAGCATTTTCTTCATGCCCTGCCGCACCACGGACGAACTGGCTCAAGCTTTTGTCCCATGTAACGCTAAGCCCTTGGGGCACCTTTGATCATGTTCCATGTTGTCTGTAAAGCCCTTCCAGAGGCAACCTTCCTCCTAGTGACGTAGCCCATGTCGCAGCCTTGGGCAAGGGGCATCATGGATTACAAGCACTGGCTTGAGCGTCTATTTGTTGGATTGGAACAGCAGGCACATGGGTATGCCCATTGTTCAGAGATACCCCCTTCGTTGGATTTGTGCCTTACCCTCGTGGGAAGCTTGTTCCAGAATGAAACTCAG
>QAXH01005444.1:1634-18843 GCA_004335635.1 Chloromonas sp. AAM2
TCAATTCAGTTGATTCATCTGGACAGTGCTGATTCAACCTGGATGAATCAAGCGCCCCAACTTGTCCGACGTTTGTAGGCGTCATTGGACACCAACACGCCTGGTTAGAGAACATGTTGCATTGCCTGAACTTTTAAGTCTAGTCAAGAAAATGTTTGCATGTTTGCTTGATTAAGTCATCACGGTCATTTGGAGAACATCGCACTAGGAACTACGAAGATACTGGTGTGTGCCTGATCAATGGCAAGAGTGATTGTTGTGATAGCCGTTTCTTTATTCCCGGGCCTCCTGGCTGCTGGCTTCGTTAAGTCGATATCAAGCTCTATTTGCACACAGCAAAGCACAGCCTGTAAGATTGTTGCATAAGTACACCGAGTCTCAATCCAGCCGATGTCTCTGGCCAGCCCGCTAGCCAGCGTCATCACCAAAGCCGGAACTCGATCCTGCCGACACCTTCAAGCCGACTCCCGCCTAGTCACGAGACAGGTGTGTATTAGGGCCTAAGCGCCACGGATATCTGAACCCTTCTGAAATTATTGCCTAGCGGCTCATGATTGCGCAACTCCAGAACCTCCTAGCTCGCTAAATGTAGGCGATTATGCCTGTGCTATCATTACAGAGTTTAGACGAGCACTATTAAACAACGACATCAAGAAAGGTGCAAGGACCATGCCTGCCCTCAACCAAGGTGTCACTGCTATGACGGCGTGAGGATGGGGGATCAGACGCTGTGCTAGGCCTCCATACGCCTGCGGCTTTGCCTTCCAGGCACCTACATTACACACCATGTGGCACCTTCATCGCACAGCGTTTGCCCCGCACACCCTGGCTTTCCCCCTCCCTTCCCCCCCCCTTGTTTGCTCATGGCAGTGACAGAAGCCGTACGCCTTTGGTTGAAGGCAAGCATGGTCTTCTGACCACGTGCTACTCGCCACCAAGCAGTGCCTATAACTATGGTCCGATCAACGTTCAATTATCGCGGTGTGTGTTTCTGGACTGTGGTGCTCTTTGTGTTGCTAGAATGGGACCGGCCAATCACCTTTTGTCACTGCATACCGGTGGATGCAGGACAGGTGGGCTCTCTGAATCCCCTTTACACAGTACTATGCGGTTTCAGCTAGGCTGATGTAAGTCTCGCCGCCCCAATTTTGCAACACACAGACCACCACATGGCAGGACGTTGACTCAGAATACAAATTGCTGACCTGACCACCACATATATTGGTTGACACCTGCCATAGCAACGGTGACAGCTACAAGTCCGTTACAGGTGAGGAGTGCAATCCTTCAGTTGACGTCCGTTTCAGGCGGGGTAGGTGCCCTGCAAATCTTTGGGCTTACAGAGTTGACATCTGTGCATCTTCTTTGACACAGGGCTCGTTCTCCGCCCTTTGACATTTTGGAGATGGGGGCTGAGCAGTCCACTCCCGCTGCTGAGGCACAGCCTGCTGCGACCCCCAATGACAGTGCCGACAGTGCACAAGCAGCATCCAAGGCCAAGATGCCGAAGGCTCTTGTCATCGTCGGTCCATCGGGAGTCGGCAAGGGCACACTCATTCAAAGACTTATTGAGAACTCAGATCAATTTGGCTTCAGCGTGAGCCACACCACAAGGGCGCCCCGGACAGGAGAGAAGGTGAACATATACTGGTGCTGGTGTTATCGTGCGGTGGTAATTGCCGACTTGGTCTGGAATCTTTCTGGAAATTAGACATCTGCAATTTTGCCGGTTCAAGCCAGCCGACAGCAAAGCTCAAAATCTACCCTCGTCCTGCCCGCAGCATGGAGAGCATTATTTCTTTACAACCAAGGAGCAATTTGCCAAGGAGATTGCTGAAGGCCGGTTCCTCGAGTACGCAGAAGTTCATGGCAATTTGTATGGCACCAGCATGGCAGCAGTTCGCCGCGTGCTTGAACAAGGCCGCGTCTGCATCCTGGACATCGACGTCCAGGGCGCACGCGCTGTGCGCAAGAGCAGCTTGGAAGCCATCTTTGTGTTTGTAGCCCCGCCATCGCTCGAAGATCTTGCTCGCCGGCTAGTGGGGCGAGGCACCGAGACAGTTCCGCAGATACAGCGACGTCTGGCCAACGCAAAGACAGAAATCAACAGGCAAGACATGTTGCCACAAGACTCTCACCCGACGGACAGATGGGCGCAGCTGATCCCTTTCGTAGCTGGCATGGGTTATCAGATGCGCAATAGAGAGATACAATGTGTCAGGTCGCATTGAGAGTGCCGTTGCACTTGCTGCTTCCCCAGCATGTCAGCACCCAGTGACAGGTGGTTGCCATGTTGTGATGTGTTGGAGCACTTGGTGTGCTATCCATGTACCCTTGTCAGGCCCCAGGTGCCCTGTCCTGCCTCTGCTCTGCCCGCAGCTTGAATGACAAGGGGTTGTATGACTACCTGATCATCAACGAGGTGCTTGACGAGGCTGTTGTCAAGCTGAAGCACATTGCAGCTAGAGCAGCAGCAGGGGAGGAGCCTGAGCCAGGACAGGTGCCAGAATCCGTGATCATCGAAGATGTGAGTGCTTGGTACTGGCATTGCAGCAAACACTGAATGCTAGTTATCGCACCATGGCTGTCCATGTGATTAGCAAGGTTTCGGCATGGCCAAGTAGCAGCTGCAAGTAGTTGACGCTTGACATGTGCATGCAAGTTGGCTGGCAGCTCATCCCAGCGTAGTGTCTAAAAGGCAGTGTGCGCATGTTCAGTGCAGGCGCATGCAAGGCAACATCCTCACAAGGTGCGCTTGCATGCGGGTACCTGCAGGCACCAGTTCCAGACTTAGAGCTGCCAGGCCCTCTTGAGCCTACACCCACCACTCCCACACTGGTGCCAAACAACGCAACGCCAGCCACTGCCACAGTCTCTGGAGCAAGCCCAACCATTAGCAGCAGCAGCGCCCTGGCCACAACACTGGCTCTTAACAGTGCACAGGATGGTTTGGCTCTTGACAGCAATGTGAACGGCACAGCGAATGGCAATCAGCTTAGCGGTATGGAGCGGTGGGCAGGGCGTGTGGCGTTGGTAACGGGCGCGTCATCGGGCATAGGCTGGGCAACTTGCGAAGCACTGGCAAAAGCAGGTGGGCAGCTGAGGCACGAGTTTGGCGTTGGCTTGAGACGCGGCACTGGTAGAGCCACAGAACCAAAGCAAAGTGGGAAGTTCTTGGGAATGGCCTGACATTGCGTGCCGCGTCTGAGCACATTCATAAAAGGTGTTCACTCCTTACATGAGGGGAGGGACTCCAGCCCGTGTGACCTACAAGTGAAAGGGATTACGACACACAGGAGCACAATTGCAAAGATTATGGTTCACTCCTCGCACTGGTTTCATGCCGTGAGGCTTAATGAGCTACTTGGCAGCATAAAGCCATCATCATGATGAGCAAGTCAGCTAGCCTATGGGAGTGGTGGAGGGATTCATGATGTTCCAAAACCAGGCATCAATGCCATACCCAGGGTTGCTAGTGCCATTGGCATCTGTCCTGATGAGATTTGGTTCTCCTGATGAGATCTGTACTGACGGGATCTGATTGTGCTGTTTCCTGCGCAGGTCTGCGTGTGGTGGCTGTGGCGCGGCGCAAGGAGCGCCTCGAGTCACTGCAGGCGCACATGGTGCAGCTGGGCGTGGCGCCCTCACACTTCCTGCCCGTCGTGTGTGACATCACTAAGGAGGCAGAGGTACGTGCCTGTAGAGAAGTACAGAGACAACGGGAGACACACTGTGTATGTGTGGTGCGACGTTCAGCTGCTCAACAGTGGTAGCAGGGAGACGCACTGAGTATATACAGTACACTACCAGAGCATCATGCTGCCGAGTGCATGGGCTGTACGCATGGGCTGTACGCACAGTGTGCATGGTTGCCCGGCAGGCATGCTGGAAACGCAGATATCTGCTTGGTCGGCTTGTTTTACTCAGCGCTGTGTGCACTCTGTTGGCAGGTGGCCACTCTGCCACGCATCGTGGCCAAGCGCTGGCCTGAAACGGGTGGAGTGGACGTCCTGGTAAACAATGCAGGTGAGGCTGTGCTTTTGATTGTAATACAACAGGCTAGCAGGTACCGCATAGACACTGTAAAGCGGACTCACAGAACCCACCTGCACAACACCCACCAAGGTGTGTTGACAGAGTAACTGGCCGATCCTCTCGGTATTGATCATAGGTTTTGACACCAAAAGTAGCTGACACTAGTTGAAGTGAAGATCTGTCAGGGCATGTGAGTATGTGCTCTCCAAGGTTTTGGGTCGACCCCTGCCTACTAGTACTGCTGTACCCCGCCAGCTCCCTTTGGACAGGCTTGGCAATCATGGATGCCATGTGAAATCAGCTCAGTTCGGCGTTTGGTCTGCTTGTGCACTCCTGGTCAGCACCCCACCATGCGCCTGCACATGGTCATTTTCCGGCAGGTCTAAGCCGCAGCGACGGCAGCCTGATGGAGGGCAATGTGGCTAGCTGGGTGGAGATGCTGAGCACCAATGTGCTGGGCACGGCCATGACCACACGCGCAGTGATCCAGGTGAGGCACACGCACCGCTGTCGGCACAGCACACAGACCCGCTAGAGCGGTGCTCGGCGGCGTCATACTGTGTAATGTGTCACAAGGTAGATTAATCAATAAAGAAACTTGATCTCGCAAGCACAGCTGGTGGCGAACTGACTTGGGCGAGGGATGGATCTGTGTGGAGGCGAGGGATGGATCTGCACCAGCAATCCCAATCGACAGCTACGTTGACAGGTTCAAACAGTCTAGGGACCGAGCAAGTCACATGACTGAGTGTTGCCCTGGAAAGAAATGCGAGGCTGGGATAGGCACAGTAGAGGAACTTGGTAGAGCCATGCTCGGCACAGGGGGGCTTTGCTGCACAGCTGAAAAGCGAATGAGTAGGGCATGCTGGTGGGGACGATTGAAAATCTGCATTATGAGCAGGGACACCAAGGCATATCCAGGTACTGACGAGTTGTCGTCTTGCTCGTCAGGTCAAAGTGGTGCTGTGGTAGGGCATCTAGATGCTTGGCAGCACTTGGCGAGTTCCTCTTGAACGGCTGCCAGGGGGTACTCGACCCTCTCGTGTGCACCATTCCAAATAGAGTTGCCTAAACGAGGGAACCAGGAGGTCGCACAGTTATGACATGGTTCCTGCACAGGACATGCGGCGGCGGGGTCAGTGGGGGCACGTGATCAACATGGTGGGGCTCTCCGGGCACCGCATCCCCGACGGGCCGCAGGGCGGCGGTTTCTACTGCGCCACCAAGGCCGCCGTGCGCACGCTGACTGAGGGCCTCCGGCAGGAAGCGCGGGGCGGGGCACTGTCACTGCGGGTGTCGGCCATCTCACCGGGCATTGTGGAGACTGAGTTCTTCCAGGTGCGACATCATGTCGCTGCATCTGTGCTGCATGCCAGGCCACTGCACAGGGAGTCCGAGGTAGCAGGAGTGTCTTTCATCATCATCACTATAGGAGCTTTGTTGCGGGGAATGACGGGAAAATCGGACTTCTTGTACAGGTGATTGGTTTTGGGAGGAAAAGAGCACATACAAGGAGCTTTCAGGATGCGTAAGAGATTCTCACATCCCTATTCATTGCTACCATACAGATAGGAGGTCGAGGAAATAGAGCTGGTCTGTGAGGGCCTGAAAAGTCAACAAGATGGCGTGATCCTGCCATACCACGAGCAGTTGCAGTTGTTCATGGAGTTTGCAACTCCCAGCAGCTGAACCTCACGTCTCGTGTGTGTCATTGTACGTTAAGAGCGCCTTTTCGCAATTTTTTACATGAATCTTTAGACCAAGAACAGATTTCTCAGAACAACTAGACTCCAAAACGCATAGCAGACATACAGGGGTTCCAAGCCCTCTGTAGCAAGCTCTTGCCATCAACGTGTTGAGAAAGTTTTCTAGTCTATGCCACGAACGAGTGGTCGAGGGATCCACCATGTTTCGAAACCAGGCTTCAACGTTCAAATGCCGCCATGTGTGTATCTGCAGGTGCGCCATGGGGGCGATGTGGAGGCGGCCCGCCGCGCGACCAGTGCGTTCCCCTGCCTGCAGCCCGTTGACATTGCGCGCGCCGTGCTGTGGGTGCTGGCGGCCCCAGAGCACATGGAGGTCAACGACATCGTGGTCAGGCCCACTGCTCAGCTCATATAGGCACACGAACAGGCAGTGCCTAGGGTGCTGGGTTTTGAAAACAGATATGGCGTGTCCCAGGAATAGCCAGCAACACCAGCTAGCAGTGCCTGGGTTACATCAGAACCACATAGCACTGTGTAAGGGGATTCAGAGAGCCCACCTGTCCTGCATCCACCTTGCTTTGTTTTGAAATCTCACTTTAGAGAATTGTCATTTGGCTGTGTATGCCTACCTGCAGCTAGACTGTGGATGAACTGCTGACCATCCAGCTGACTTGGTGCTTTCATGATCAGCCGTGTTACATGGACCATTAAACAGGTGCAATGAGACGCCCAAACACTAAATGCCTTGCAACTTTCAAACGTGTCTGAACCGATGTAGCATGGTTGGTGATGTGATTCCATGCCTGTCCCTCGCGTGCTTGTTGAGTCATTCCGCTGGCATCATGGTGGGTTTCTCCATGGCATTCTTGACCGTGCGCATGGCGCGTGCCTACGTATGGCTTTGCCCGCCAAGCGTTTTAACTGATCCTGGACCCTGTCAAGTGTCAACTGAGCCTTGGTTTACTAACAAGTGATTGAAATTCTTGATTCCCCTTGTCTTCTCGTCCCCATCTGTTGTCCTACCCAGCCAGTGCAGTAACATTTTCTTCCATTGGCAGTGTACCCCAGAAACGCTTTTCCACGCTATTGGATGGAACAATCAGATCTCGACAGCCAAGCGCACAGCAGACAAACAGGGTTCTCAGGCCCTCTGTAGCACGGCAGGAAGAAGATGCAGGCTTCTCGGTTCGTTATCCCTCTAAAGCGCCAACTCGGACCGTCACTTGCACTTGAAGGAGGTCACTGCGTCATGACATGAAGGGTCTCCCACAAGACTACAGCGTAATGTCTGACTGGCTCAAACCAGCGAGCAATGCAAAGGACCTTTGCATGAACGAATCATCCTTGGACAGCGACTTTGGAAACACCTGCCCTGGGAACAAATGTGCGCAACGTTAAACCATTAGGATACGGTTATATCCCCGAGAGTAAGATCAAGCAGACAGCTTCCAGATTTGGACCCAAGCGCATTCAGACGTTCTCCACATGAAGCTAGAGGAAACCAACCCACATGTAACATTTTTAGACGCTAGACGCACACCACCAGCTGCATGCATAGACGCAGGTCCTGCACACGTGCTCCACCCTGCTGGGCCTCGCATGGGGGCACCAGGCTAGACCAGGCAGGCGCCTGACTGCAAGCACTCGTCACAGCCACGTCAAAGTCATTGCCTGTACCGCAGCTACTGGGGCAAGCAGTAGCCATGTCGTGCAGGCGGCCGTGCCACCAGCCATACTGTGTGGGTTCCTGTGTGCCAGGCACTCCCGACCCAGTCTCAAGGCCATTGGTCATTCCACCATCACCAGCGCTGTTTTCTCCATCAATACTGTGGTGGGTGCTGCTGCACGCAACCAGATTGTGTTGGTCTGGCTCGTGGGATGTGCCAAGGTGCGTGCAGTTAATGCTTCCGTCCCAGGGGGAGTATTCATTAGCGTGCTCACTATCACCACTCATACCACGCTCCGCACCCACAGCACCGCCACCCTCACCCAGGTACATGGTGTCGCAACTGCTGTCGCTGTTGCTCTCAGTTTCATCGAGGGACCGAGTGTCAGAATCATCAGGGGCTGCAGGCAACGCACCGCTGTTTGAGGTGTTGATCAGCAGGTTCACGTCTGCCAGGGGCACGCCCAGGTCCGTTTCATAGACTGTGCGCAGGGCGCGGGTCGGCTCCCACAGCAGGTGTTCATGCACAGGCGTGCCCACGCCTGCGCGCCAGGACATGGCACAGGGCAACACGTTCAACTGGTACACTGTGAATACAACAGTTGATACAACACGATTCAGAGTCCGCACACGCGAGGGTTTATCATTAACCCTAACTCTAACCCACTTTGTTATGCCCTAAACCTAGCCCCAACATCTGAATCAGTTGTTCCAGAATATCGTGCAGCAGTCACAACGGTGCGGCAGCAGCAGCCGGGCGACCGACCTCTCCAGCACAGCACCCATCTCCAGCCCACCGAGGGGCGCTGCTGCACATGTGTCCCTCGCATCCGTATCGGTGCACAATCAGGTGAGGCCAGCCCCAACCACCGAACGCCAGTCCAAGGTGACCGGATGCCGGGAGCAGACTGTATTTCCGTTAAATGTGCCCGCGATTCAGGTACGACTGTGAAGGGTCTGTCGCACTGTAGCGAGGCAGTGATGTGCCTAACGGTGTATATTGATTCTTACACCAGCCCAGCCGAAACCGCATAGCACTGTGTAAAGGGGATTTGGGAGAATTTGAACGACGGTGCAACTTCTTCACTTCCTGATGTGGCAGGCAGCAGGCAGAAACCAATTATGCACAAGGTGACCACTGGCGCCTGGGCGCTGGCCTTCCGGGTATGGCATGGGTTGGCATGCTCCTGCACCCCACGTACCCGCGTCCAGGAAGGCTAGTTGGCCCGCGTACCACACAACGTTGCGCAGGTCGAACGAGCGCTGGTCAAACTTGAGGTGGCTACCTTCCTGCGAGCGTGTGATCCAGGACCATGCCATCCAGGCTTTGATGCTTTGCTTGCCTGTTCGTTGCGTTCTCTTACTTCCAAGCCGATGTCTGCTTGTGCAAATCAAGCAAGTGTGCAATCTTCCCGCTGTCCTCTGTGCCTGCGGATCGGATGTGTGCATGTGTGCACATTCCGCTTGGCATGGACTGGTTCAAATGATCGGAGAGACTCCAACCTGTTCACCGAGCATGAAGAGACGATTGTGACCCACCAGCTGCAGATCAACCTGAAGTTCATCCTGTATGCAGAAATACAAACTGACTGGCTGCTGGCTCTCTCACACGCACGCGCGCGCGCGCGCGCGCACGCACACACACACACACACATGCACACACGCACACACACGCACACACACACACCTACCTGACACCAGCCCAGCGTGTATGGAAACACGTCCGGGTCGAATGCAGGCGTCTCCGCGCAATGGAACACCAGGCACAGGCCGTGCGAGGGCGGGCCCAGCCGGCCACGCCAGCCGCCAGTCAGCTCCCGTGAGCCGGCACCGTCCGTGTGTGAAGCGCATGCAGAGCCACTGGCCGCCTCCTGTGCAAGGGGTGCGTGTGCAACGGTATCACTGGTTCTCTCCTCGCTCTTCGTCTATGAGCACATGGCCATGCTCTGACCGGGGGCAGGGCAACGGTGTCTCCTCTTGCTTTCTTCCTTTGCTGCTTCTCGTCAGTTAGCCGCTCAGTGACGGTGTGCCTTTTTCCTGCCTAAAAGATATCATGACTTTCCGACACAAGTTGTCAAGTTTGTACTAATCCTTCTCTTGCATCAGCCTAGCCGAACCCGCATAGCACTGGGTAAAGGGGACTCAGAGCGCCCACCTGTCCTACACATCCACCGGTATGCGGTGGCAAAGTGTGATTGGCCGGTCCCCACAGAGCACATTCACCCGCCTGGTGATTGGGTGGGCAGATAAGCACGAGTGAAGGCAGAAATGAGCTGCGATGACTTGAGCTACATACTGCGACCTGCGACCTGCAACGTGCCCACCCCTAGATTCGCACGAACACTGCCAATTTGACAGACACACACGCAAGCGTTCACACGATCACAAGCGATCACAAGCGACGTTCACAAGCGATCACACGCAAGCGTTACACTCACTCGGACGTCAGAGCCCGTGACCTGATATTGTTTTTTGCACGAGGCCTTCAGCCCTCAATACGATCAGCATCACTGACGGAATAGCTTCGTATATTTTGTCCTTACGGCCGTTCTCTTTTTCGTGTCTCCTGAGTAAGGGTCCTTCCCTCACACTCGCACCGCCCCCTGGCTTTGCTATCAACGGCCTGCTCTGCCCGCACCGCCACCCACGCCTAGCTTGTTCACTTGTCCGTTCTTTGGTCATGGAGTAAACCCCCTTGCTATTTGACGTGAATCCCTGTATAATATATAACTGGCGCTATTCCTGGCCACCCGCCTCCTTGGGAAGGTAGCCAAGCCCTCCAACCCCCGACTGAGACAGCCGCAGGAATGAAGAAGAGTTGGCACAATAAGTGCATAACATTCCAAGCCACAGCAGGAAGATGGCCCTGGCGCTATTCCTGGCGCACATCTTGGGTAATGCTTCTGCTTCACGCCTTGTTTCATTTCTTGGTCATGAAGTGAATCCTTGCTACTATGGGTATGCCTTTTGAAATGAACCGTATGTGAGTGATCCGTACTTGATCAAACTTACTGTGTGGGGCGCCAGCACCAGGTGTGCGTGGAACAGGTCGTATCGGCTCAGCGTGACGCGGGGCAGGTGGGCGGGGCAGGCGTGGCGCCAGGCGGACGTTATGCTCGCGAACAGGGAGGCCAGGAAGGCGTTGATGGCAGGGTCCAGGAAGACATGGCCCCAGGGGCTGCGGGCCAGATGGCACAGCTCGCCTGCCACGAGCAACACATTCATGGGTCCAACTCGGTGCTTCAGCATGACCACACGCTGGGCACGAGTGTGCTGCTGGGCAGGAGGGGGTTGTCAAGGGCTACCACTGAAGCCCTTCCACCACTTGACCAGAACTGCTTCTTGTACGGTAGCCAAAGTGTCCACATGCCTGGGACGCTTGACAAGTCAGGTACCGCCAGCATACACTTGTAACAGCACGCAATGCCGGCTTGCCTGCCCCTCCCCCTCCCTCTTTCCCCCTCCCTCCCCAGCTTTCCTCCTCCCTCCCCAGCTTTCCCCCTCCCTCCCCGTCCCTTTCCCCAGTCACCTAGGGGTCCCTGAGTGGGCAGCACGTGCACTCGTTCCTCGCTCAGGTGGCACCTGAGCGCAGCTACTGGGCAGCTGCCAGCTGCCGCCGCTGCCACTACCTGCCGCTCAAGCGCCAGCCAGCCGGATGGAACGGTCAGCAGGGATGGAACCACATGCACACCCTGCACAGGGACAGGTATGCACGCCTACAAGCAGGTTGGACAGTCTGTACTTGAATACAAGCAGGATGAGTAGGACAGATGATCAATTGGGACAGACAACGTGTGTGCACATGACCATCCACACGTGCTTCTCATTGACTAGGGTTCTCTCCCCTGCTCACAGCACCATCTTGTCTCCAAGCGGCATCACAGTGACTTGAGCAACGGGCCCTGCTGCCACATAGGGCATGCATCGAATCGCTATTGACAGTTTGGACATCCTCTTCCCCAAGCACACGCTGGTTGTATTAAGCTGCATTGCGCAGCATGGGCCCCGCCTGTGAGTACCTGCCCATCAATAGAAGGCAGCCGGCGCGCCCTGCCATGTAGCCAACAAAGGTGGGATGCTCTGCACCATGTACAGTGCTGTGTAGGCCGCGAGTGTGCGGTCACACTTTCCCAGCTCAAACGCCATCTACACATTCACAGTCCCTAAGTATCATGGCTCAGTGATCCTGACCAGTGGGTGGCTGACGGGCACAGCAGTCATAGGGTGGTTGCCAGCAGGTGGCTGGCTAAGGGGAGAGGTGGGAAGCCTCCAAGGCTCCTTGGCCACAGACAATCATGCGCCACCGCACATGGACACAATTCAGGAACACAAACATGGACATGGGAGGAGGGGCAGGCCGCACCTGACCAGCCAAGGCAGCCCGCGCGGCTGTTTCCCGCCCTGTCCCGCCTGAGTCCCGCCCACATGCACCCAGCGCTGCCAGGAGCCGCCGGGCATAAGACCGCCTGCTCGCCTGCTGCCGGGCAAAGTCATCTGGCACGTGATCACCAACCATGTGACCAGAGGAGTCAACGGGTATGTGATCACCACTTATGTCATCAGAGGCCGCACCGCGGCAGCTGTGGGAGGTGTGCAGGCGCCTGGGCCTCGTCGGATGGGGAGGGCTGGTGTGCACCCAGGGGCGGGTAGACACAGCACAGCAGCTGGCTCTGGAGTGACCTGCTGAGGAGAGTTGCCGATGATGACGTTGAGCCTGGTGCTGGTGCTGATGCTGCACATGGCTGGTGGAGTGCGCGCCGCAGGCAAGGGCTACAGGGAATGGATGCATCGGGCCGCACCCCAGAGAGGTACGCCACAGGCTGCGCGTGCCTCGAGGCGCATGCACGCACGGGGCAGGTATGCCTTGGTCATGCAGAGGCACACGGGCATGGTGTCCCACTGCCGTCAATTGCATGGGTCAATGGGGATGCAAGGCTTTGCAGAGATGCGGATGGTTACGTGGGCAGATCATTGGTAGAGGACCATAATGGCGAAGGTTACTTACATCAGCCTAGCCGATGTGCATCCCATGCTGCACATAGCAGGCAAGACTGGAGACGGGCTTTGCTCGGGCTCTTAGGATTGAGCTGTCTTTCTCAACTTGCCGTGTACCGCATGATGATTAATTGAAGAAGAACGGTCTGGTTTCACGCTGAACTCAGAAATCATGTCAGGCACAGCTAGGCAACACATCCTAACACCGCACGTTATGATGTAACAGCTACGGTTGAAATCACAAAGCTTAAATTTGCGCCCTGATTTGCGTTGACCTCGTGCTAGCATCTCAGACATAGCTTTGCTTGCAAGGCACACAGCGTATGCCATGGCATTTGAGTAGCTGACAATGTACGATGGCCGAGCCAAAGCCGAGCCAAGAGCCAGCACGCAAGCGCACACAAACAAGGTCTTCGGAGTACTTCAAAAAGCTTCGTGTTCTGCACGACACGCACCTTATTGACCATAAGCGGCTCGAGACTGTCTCAAAACTTGGTGGGTGCGTATGCCGCCACTGATGGCTGTTTGTCTACCGAGTTTATTAGTAGCATCAACACATTGGCGCTACCTGCAGGCGAGGGCGGCTTCGCGTTCGTGGACTTGTGTTTGTTTACGGATGATGAGGGAAATCGCGTACAAGTCGCTGTGAAGCGAGTGCGGCCGGATGTTCTCAAGCACGCCACGCAACTCAAGCTCTTCACAAATGAATCAGAAATCCTTGTCAAAATACAGCACGAGTGAGCGACAGGGTTGGGGCTAGGGATTGTGTACGCAGCACCGGGACAGGTCAGAAAGAGGCCAGACAGACCTTCAACCGTGCGGCATGTTGCATGGAGATGCAAAGGATGCTGCAGGTTGTAGGGCATCCAAGGCCCTACACGCCCTCCCAGTCAACCCCGCTGCCAGGGCAGCATGGCGCAGCTAGGCTTTGCATGAGTGCCGAACAGCTGGGCTGAGGCTTCTACGACCTGCCATCCACAGTGATGCACACTTTGCAACGCATCCATTATCCACGCCGAAGCATTCATTATGCACCAGCACCAAGGCAGTCATGTGGCAGCGTGGGGTGGGATCCGGCACAGCTGCAGCGTGCAATGCACTCTACACGTTCAGGACAGGGAGTGGTCATGCACGTTGGTCATGCAGGAGCATCGTGCGGCTCATAGGCTTGGGGAGTTTAGACGACTCCACGGATGAGTCTCTACGGGATACCTTCTTCCTGGTGCGTTGGGTGGTGCTGGATGTGGCAGATGATGCCAATAAGGGGTGACGCCTCAGAGCATACACTGGAGTGAGAAATACGCTGGCAGAGCAAGCCCACTATCCCACTGTCCCACAGGCCTGTTGTGATCACTGCTGCTGGCAAACTGTGGTATTGCCTGAGCCGTTCGCTGAGGTGATTGGCCGGCTATGCTATGGCATGCACATGGGTGTGGATTGCCAGCAGGCAGGCTTTGGCCCTGCGCAGAGCAGACAATCTGAAGGAGCTGAGCAGGCAAACAAGAGGCACGTGTGGGGCATGCGAAGCGACCGCAGAGCAGAGTGCATGATCAGGACATGGTGCATGCACATGGATCTGGCATACTGCGGCATGGTTACATACATGGCATGGCATGCAGGGATAGCCTCAGGACCTGCCTGTAATGCTGCATTGCACCTTGCTCAATTGCCCCCAGCCAGTGCTATGGCATGACCTTGAGCACATGGTTATGCATGCGTGTGTGTGTTGTGTTGTTGTCTGTGACGCATGTGTTGTGTTCTCATCTGTGTTCAGGTCGAGGAGTTGGTTGACGGTGGGTCTCTGCGGCTCATCGTGCTGCACCAGATGATCAATGCGCCCGAGCAGCTGTACCGAATACGGGTGAGGGCTGGGCTAGGCTTAGGGTAGGTTAGGGTGGTTTAGGGTTACCCTTGTACCGATTACGGATGAGCGGGAAAGCAGAACGCGGGAGGGCAGTCTGTCACGCCCTGCTGCAGGTGAATGCGGCCCGTCATGGCGTGGCAAACACGTGGGAACGCGCGGACACTTGATCAACCCTTGTGGGCACTCATCGGTAGCGCTGGCCTTTACATCAGTGTAGCCGAAACCGCATAGCTCTGTGTAAAGGGATTCAGAGGGCCCACCTATCACACATGCAGGCAGAGTGGGCGTGTGCATGTCCACTTGCTAAATGGCGTTTGAAGGGTCCAGCCGAGGTGAAGTTAGCCCTGTCTGACGTGTGTGGCACAAGTTGCTGCTTAAACCTGCCCCATACGATGTACGATTGTGTGTTTCAGGACGGTGTTCGGTGGAGCCTTCAGATGGCGCGAGCGCTGCACTACCTGCACAACATGAACCCCGCAGTGGTGCACAGGGACCTCAAGCCCGACAACGTACTGCTCACATGTGAGATGACAGCGGGCAGGGCAGGCAGGACGGATGAGGCAGCATGGGCAGGGCAGCAGGCACAGGGGGGCTGGCCGGGACAAAACAAGTAGCTGGGCTGGTCAGCAGCGGCAAAAGGACAGTCGCAGGGTAGCAGGGTAGCAGAGTAGGTTGGAGATCTGTCCCCAGGCATGAGAGGCAACGTGTACTTTGCAGTTGTTACTGGTGACCTTGTAACCGTGTGCTGTGCGCCCCAGGCGTTGACCCGCATACAGCCGACATCAAGCTCGCTGACTTTGGCCTGAGCGTCATGATTCCCAACAAGCACGTGGCGGCGGAGGCAAAGACAAACGAACACATCTCACGGTGCGTGCAAGGGGGAGGTTGACATGCAACAGTGGACACAGACAGCATTGCAGGGTGTTGTCACGATGGGGCATTGGTAGGCCATGCTCGGAAGTGGCGCTTGGGCTTGTGATGGTATGTAGTGCCAAAGTTTCAAGTAAAACAAACGGCAAAACATGGATTCAGAAATGCGTGGTGGTGTTGAGTAAACTCTTTGGCATAACCCTAGGCATTGGAGCAGCTGCAACAGTGGGGGCTGCATTGCTGGGTCGCATGTCTGTGTATGGCTGTGCTAGTCTTACATCAGCCTAGCCGAAACCGCATAGCACTGTGTAAAGGGGATTCAGAGAGCCCACCTGTCCCACACATCCACCGGTATATGCAGCGACAGAATGTGATTGGCCGGTCCCCACGGAGCACATTCGCATCCCGTCTAGACTGGCGCATAGCCGAGTTCCAGGGGCCGCACATCGCAAAGCGCCACGAAATGGACGCATCAAATTGATGAGGTGGAAATAGTTTTGTCCGTGGCCCGCCTGCAGGAACTCCCAGCGCGAGGCTCGGTGGCGCAAGAACATGGGGCCCTCCAGCAACCACAGCCTCACGGGCGCAGCGGCCATGCTGCAGATGGTGGACCAGGCGAGCATGGCGTCAGGTGCGGCAGGCCGCACCATCACCCTGTCCCTGCTACGTCCTGGTCTGTGGTTACCATACCTGCGGCCGGTGCATGCAGCCTGCAAGTCCGCTGGTGTGTGTGACATTCCCGCAGGGTTGGCGAGCCAGGCGGGGCCCCCCAGCAACCTGGCCATGCAGGGCAGCCCCGCCCCGAGCAGCCTGGCACCGAGTACACAGGTGATGACGGGGGTTGACCTCTGCACCAGCAGTCCTCTGCATTGCGATTATGATAATGTCGTGCTTGAGCCATCTTATGTTGTAAACAAACACGCACAAAGACTCACGCACTCACGCACACACACATACACACACGCTCTCACTGGCTCACAGGGCGGGGGCGGGTCCGTTGTGGGGCCGCGCAGCCAGCAGTACCGGACGGGTGGCGGGAGCCGTGTAGGCGTGAACAGCGCGGGTCTCAGCAGCCGCATGGGGCCACACAGCAGAAACGCGCCCAGCAGTGAGTCAGGGTCAGAGAACCCAGTACAATGGGGTTTGCGCAAAGTGGCGGGTTGCTCTCTTCGTGCCTTTGGGTTTCCCTGCATGAGTTGCCCGGCCCCAGTGCGCCCAGAGTTGTTGCAGGGTTTTGGATCCCTTCTTGACTTCGGCTGCATTGCTGACGTCACAGCCGGTTTGCGCCAACCAATCGTCAACCCCAACTCCTAATCCTTTCAGGTCGTCCTGTGAGCGGCCTGCTGAGCATGCTGGGTCTGGGCGGCGGCGGGCCCTCGCGCCCCCTGGAGTGCCCCTCTGGCGTCATGTTCGACCTCACCAGCATGACGGGCTCACTGCTGTACATGGCGCCGGAGGTGTTCAAGGGGCAGCCGTACAACTACAAGGTATGAAGGGGACAGTCAGGTGTGCGGGCATCAAATCATCAGGAGTGCAGGATCTTCTGAATTAGACCGGCAAGGAGTTGGTGGCATTGCAGGGGGCTTTGCATGTGAGCTGCGTGAATGGCTCAGGTATGAGGCCATGGCAAACGGTTGCATGGCAAGCAGGCTGTTCACGCGACACATGATACCCCATGCGCCCTGAGTGATCCCAGGTGGAGTGCAGCCAGGCAGGTGCGCATGCTGTCAGCTGCACACCCACCGCTGCACTTGGTGTGCCAAAGCTGCATGCAGTTAATCGCAGGCTAGCATGTACGCACTTGTGACCAGGTACCAGCTGCAAGTCGTGATTGTGCCCCTCATGTCTGTGCTTGTTTGGCCGCCTCCTGGCCAGGCTGACACGTTTTCCTTTGGCATCCTAATGTACGAGCTGCTGCACCAGCGGCTCATTATGGCCACTCTCATCGCTCAGCAAATAGAGGACAGGTGGGAAAACGCACACGTGTATGTGTGTGTGTGTGCGTGTGTGTGTGTGTGTGTGTGTGCGCGCGCATGTGTGTGTGTGTGTGTGTGTGTGTGTGTGTGTGTGTGT
>QAXH01005445.1:0-10177 GCA_004335635.1 Chloromonas sp. AAM2
TGCTGCTTAGGCTGCTGCTGCACAGGCGCAATCCCACCGCCATGCAGCCACACTGCAGCAGCTGAGTCATCGGCCCATGCCTTGAGTTAGGGCTGTTGCTGCTTAGGCTGCTGCTGCACAGGCGAGACCCCACCGCCATGCAGCCACACTGCAGCAGCTGAGTCATCGGCCCATGCCTTGAGTTTGCGTTGTTGCTGCTTAGGCTGCTGCTGCACAGGCGAGATCCCACCGCCATGCAGCCACACTGCAGCAGCTGAGTCATGGGCCCATGCCTTGAGTTAGGGCTGCTGCTGCTGAGGCTGCTGCTGCACAGGCGCGACCCCACTGCCATGCAGCCACACTGAAGCAGCTGAGTCATGGGCGCATGCCTTGAGTTAGGGCTGTTGCTGCTTAGGCTGCTGCTGCACAGGCGATACCCCACCGCCGTGCAGCCACTCTGCAGCAGCTGAGTCATCGGCCCATGCCTTGAGTTTGCGTTGTTGCTGCTGAGGCTGCTGCTGCAAAGGCGCGACGCCGCTGCCATGGGAGCTGGGCAGAAGCTGCACTGCAGCATTGGTCCCAAGCGTGACGCGGCAGAGACACGAGGGGGGGCCGGCGCTGGCGCAGGTCCTGAAAACGCATCAGGCCTAGAGGACTGCGGGAATTGAAAAAGATACTGCCCGGGAGGCGCACGCGATGGCCAGCTGTGCAAACTTCGAGGCGCTGGCTACTTCCTGCTCAACTGCTGTCTCCAGGCTGCCTGAACCCATCCAAGAAGATCTTGCGAGGCGCTGGCATCGTGGGCCAGGGTGTGAACATCTGACTATATGGGAGCCAGGATGTGCTGTCACTTGTGGGTGAACTCTTAGGCGAGGTCCTCTTTGATGTATTGCCACGCCTATGACGACCACGTCCCTTGTTGGAGGTATTGGGACTGGCTGCTGGGGGATGCGCCTGCCCACGAGCACGTCTCTTGTTGGGGGTACCGGGACTGGCTGCTGGGGGATGCGCCTGCCCACAAGCACGTCTCTTGTTGGGGGTACCGGGACTGGCTGCTGGGGGATGCGGCTGTCCCTTGTTGCTGGGACTGGCTGCTTGGGAGTGGCTCAGGCATCTGGACTCAATTGGACCCACGACGTCTCCAATGCGATGCAGTGTGGGGGCCAACGGGCAGGTTTCCATAAAATCCACGTCATCGGCCTTGAACTGGGCGATGAGCTGCCCGGGGTCTGGGATGATGTAGTTTTCATCAAACTCCTGATGAGCCAAGCAATTGCGTTGCATACGCAAGTAGCGTGCTACCATCTGCCATGGCTCGAGATTGGCCTCGTCCTGCAACAGCAAGAGGCAGGACCCGATTGGCCCCATGACTCTGACAAACCTCCACGTGGTAATGCGAAGCTTGTGCTGCCATGTTGGACTTGCATTCAGCATGCAAGACAAAAGTAAAACCTGCCAAAAATGCATAGTGTGGCAACCATACTTCACTGACCGTATGTATGCAAGCAAGGTGCATCCATTTGCCTGCAACACGGTGCATGGTTGTTCCTACTTGCCTTTCTGAATGCAGGTGCAGCTTTGCGGTTGTAAGGGGACTGCAGGACCCTTTTGAACCAGATCTGTGAGGACCAGTTGGCCGCTGCGCCGTGTCATTTCTCCATGTCAGCTGCCAAGTCCTGCACACAACATGGATTGTCGGGTTGAAGGCAGTGCTGAAAACCATTGAAGCACCAATGTGAGCATCAACATCAGACGAGAACCATGCAACGGCACTGCTAATACCTTGTTGCTACAGCACGCAAGCTGTGATGCTGATATGGCCTGCAAGTGAACAACTTCTTGCTATAAATGAGGCGCAACCTCAGCAGGGCTATCTTGCGACTGGGCCATCTTACCCGCAGGTCTTGTTGGAGGCTTAAGAATGCTTGTCCTTGCCATCTGCTCTTGCCAGCCTTCACCACCGTGTTAGCCAGCCGCAGCAGCAGCTCTCGTGCTTCCAAGTGTGCGAGGCCGCCGGCTGCTGGCACAGCCTGCCACATTGAGCCCATCTCCCCATCTGGCTTCACCAGCAGCTGCATGGCACAAAGCATGCATGTAGAGAAGACATGGTCAATGTGATGGACAATCGGTCTGTTTCCACTTGTGCACGTCTCAGATTGTACGATGTCCACATGACATGGGCAATGTCCACATGACATGGGCTCCACTACTGACGATGCTTGTACACGCGGCATGCTGTCGGTTGTTCCGCGGCATGCTGTGGGTTGTTCCGCAAGGCCTGGGTAACACCCTGCCTGACCCAACATCTTGGCTGCAAGGAATGCATGTGCATAGACCCAGTTGTTGACCGTCTATCTGCTGCCGCAGATTTTCCTTCCTGGCACACCATGTGTGCTCAAACTCCTGCCGTGGCAAGACAGTCTGCTTGAGTGAGTCCTGCTTGAACGGCAGACCCAGCCAGCCAGACCCCTCTTATCTTCTGTCCGGTATCTTCTGCCTGTTTGCCCCACCCTCCTCAAAGTCCTGCCTGTTCTGCCCCTGCCTCGCCGCCTTCCCCCCCGCCCGCCCTGGACTGCAGAACAGATGCAGACCTGATCCTGGGGCTGATCCTCGGAAGATTGCTTCCCTTGCCAATGTGCAACCCACCTGAATCAGCTCACGGTGCTCTGGCGAACGCAAGCAGCTGTACTGGGACCCTGCAGCCACGGGGCGTACATATGCCCGTAGCATCTGTACCAGCCCAACGTCCACCAGCTGGCCCAGCTCAACACCAATTGACAGCGAGCTCAGGTTGTACAGGTCCACGCACCTCTCGCGTTGTAGCACATTCAGGAATACCCCCCAGTCCTCCAGCGCCTGCATCATGCATAGTACAACACGCTGCCTGTCAAAATGATGCAGCGATAGATACCATGCTACTGGAGACAGCACGTAGCATTTCCAACACAGCTGAGATTAGTTTACATAGTAAAGTTACAGTCATGCCGCGGCAACTGAAGAGAGTTCAGGGGAGGAGTTCAGATCCTCTCAGCGGTAACCCTGACTGCTCGCAATGCGAGTATTGAGTCCTGCGTCAAAGCCCAATACCGGTATGTGCGCCAAGCTATGTATCAGCCCTGACATACAGGAGGCCTGGGGCCAAGTCACACTTCACACATGCAATCAGGACAGCAGAGCCAGGCTTACCTCCATGAACAATTTGTTCTTGAAATGGCGCAGGACAAACTCGCTTATGTCCTCAGGGCAACTGCTCCCAACCCAGTGCTCCGCGAGGTACACCAGCATGGCAGGAGACTTGGCACAGAAGTCATACAGCTTAGCGCCAACGGTGGCGAGCTTGGGTATGCGGCCCACCAGGTCCTTCCAGCAGCGCTGCATGGCGAACTCGGGAACCTCGGCAGGCACGTTCAGCTGCAGCCACACACAGGAACTCATCAGCAATCGGGTGGCAAGCGACGAGTACCCAAGGACAGCAGCAAGAAGAGCGATCACAGTCGCTTCACATATGAGAGTTCACGGCTGGCATACAGCACCATCACGCACACAGCCACATGACACGGCGTGTGGCCTGCGAAGAACCATTACAATTTATGGGCGGGGCACAGCGCGCATGTCTCGGTAAAGCCATGCTAGGGTCCTAACGAGATGCAGTTGCAACAAAGCCAACCTCTGGTCACAATCTTCTTCTTGAGTTGTTTCAGGTGACCAAAGCAGGCCGTGAAAGCAGGTGGTGAGCTTTGGGGCGTGCCTCCATTATATTTCCAGTGGCACAGGATCAACAGGGCGTGGGGGACGTCTTCAACTCTTGAGGGTTCGCGAAGACAATGTCTGGCTGCGTTCCCTGCAGCTAAGTGCACGTATGTGACTACAATGCATGTGAGGTCACCGACCTGGGTCTGGCTCAGCAACAGGGACAAGCCACCCTTTGGGGTCATGGCAACGTGTATCCAAAAGGTTGCCATGCTGCTGCCAGTGACAGCCACCATGGTGTTGTTTGATGTATCTAGCAGGAGGTTCTTCATGAAGTCCCTGGCTTGCGCTGCAGCCGCCATGTCCAAGCTGCCGTCCTGGGCTACGGGAAGGTACTACGATTGCACCTCATCTGCAATCAACGCAATTGCATGCGTCAGTATGGTTGAGTGAGTGAGTAGAAATGAGTGAGAATTGCAGTGAGAGCGTGTGATATGTGCAAGGGCTACTGCGACACGCGGCTGACCACGACATTTGAAAACCGGCCACCCCTATCTCAACCCGTCAAACTGACACAGCTGGCAAAAACCTGTGCCCGAACCTGCAACCCGTTGTACTAACACAGCTGGAATGACTGCAGATGGCAAAACCCAGTGCCACTGCAGATGGAAAAACCCAGTGCCACTGCAGATGGCGAAACCCAGTGCCAAAGCAGAGGTGAAACCTACCTAGCGTCACAATCACGTTGGTGCTGATGCCCTGCCAGAAGCCCATGATAGCGCTCTGGAGTACTGCCACCGTGGACACACTCACTGCAGCGCGTGCCTCACTCCACTGGGCCTGAGCCACGGGCACATTCTGACGTGTAGCCCACCGCATCAGCTCCAGCAGAAGACCTTGCAGCTGTGAGGTGTAGCCCTGAAGTAAAAGGAATACAGAGGCGGTCCCATGTTGCGAGACAAATGCTAGGCGTTTTAAGTATGTCTGTGTTACGCTGGTGCTAGGGGCTATATGGAAGGACAGTGTCACAGTGCCACTGACAGCACGCGTGTCAGCAGCAGATATGTCACTGAACAGGGCTGGATTGACAGCAGCTGTAACAGTACTAGAGCGTACTGGCACTGGAGTGGGTTAGGTAAAGAAAGAAGCCAAGGCGTTGATCGCTTCCTTTCCATGCGCGGTATACGTGTGATACACACGTAGCTAGGAAACATGCCGATACTGTTGCAGCAGCTGTACTCACAAGCAACCGGCTGACAAATAACATAGCTCTGACAAACAACATGGCCTATGCAACATGTCGCTAGTGCTATGGTCCACACCCACCAGCTTGGTGGGTATCTTCGACATTGTGAGTTGACACAGCACTGCCTGCTGCGGACCACCTTGAACGCCAAAGGTAGGATGCTGACGCGCCAGCGCTGGTAGAATGTGTGTCAAGAGGAAGGTCTTCCCCGTCTGGAGGGCAAGAGTGTCGTGGCACAAGCAGATCATGCCATCAAGTCAAGTAGTGTCAAGCACTGGTGTCAAGCACCTGCAGGCTAACTAGGTAGAGTAGCTGCAAGATGATGTAGCTGTATGCAAAGGAAGGTATGATCAACATGAGGCGTGCAAAACGCAGTAGCACGCTGTTCTCAGCACAGAGGCATACCATTTGGTTCACAGGCATACGCAGCCATGCACACAGAACCCTGACCCAGTCCCTGCACCCTGTAGCTGATGGAGGGAGTGGTGTGGAGGCAGCAGTCCATGTGCGTGCCTTGTAGGTGACTTGCTGCAACTGCCCGTAGGTGCCTTGGAGGGGGCGAGTGACGGCAACAATTACTTTGCGGCCCCGAAAGGCCATGCAGCATAGTGCCTCAACAGTGCGTGCCTCCAACTCTTACCTGCTATGCTTTACAATGATTGAATGTGGTGGATACTCGCAAATATGATATCATACAGCAATTTAACACCGCCAGACAGCTGTGCTGTTGCATTGCAACCCATATCGCAAGCGGGATGGTGGCTGACAGGGTGACAGTAATCGTCCCATGCCTGGTTTGCCTCGAAGCAGACAAAGCTTCTGATATGGGCGTCTAGGCGATGAATGTAGTGAAACTACCCAGGTCTGATTCGAAGGCCAGCTGTCGGGCAGAAACATTGACCTTACCTTGGTCAGACCGTTCACGAACAGGGGCTTCGCTTGGCCGGTGAATGTGTTGGTTAGCGATTGGCAGGTGTGGCATGCGTCCAGCCACTGGGTCAGCTCCGTCTGCATGGAACCTTTAGCGTCGATGAAGAAGTCGTGCGTCGCCAATCCTTCTGCACTTGTCTTCTCCAGCTGGAAGTAGCATGGATCTGTATTGAGTGACGCCTCGGGGCTGACGGTTGCTGCCTCGCTGAGGTTGTAACGGATTGGGCCGCATGGAGCTTCACTTGGTACACCCGCACAAGCGTCTGCAAACAATGCCAGGCAACATCCCACATATGCCCACGCCTGCTATGGCAGCTGCTGAGTCATTGCGACCACATGCCGATGCAACTGGCGCTTGCTCGGCCCTACCAGACCCACATGAGTAGGGTTGGCCAAAACCGTAGAACCGTATTATACCGTATCCGTAGTACCGTACCATAATACCGTATAATTCGCGAGCGGCCAAACCGTAGGCCGTATGTCCCATTCCGTATCAACGGACTCAAAACCGTACAAATCGGCAAAATCGGCGTGTCCGCCGGCCGCGGCGCCAAAAAACCGAAAACGGGCGGCCGCCGACACTTCACGCGAACAGCAGCGCGAGTCTACTGCGCGTCTAATCGCTGCCATTCTTGCAACATGGCAAGTGACGACGAGGAGATAGAGATCAGCATTCCTGCTGCGCCACTACTGGCTGACTTGGAAAAGCAGGCAGTAGCCGCCAATGCAGCCAAGGCAAGCAAGAACGCCCCATACTGGAAGTAACTGACCTACGAGGCATGCAAGATAAACGGCGTGGCCAAGCTGATGCTGAGGTAGAATGTTCTCCATGCCAGTGAAACCCAGCATATGAGCGTGCAAGCCAGCTATGCATGTCATCCAGCATACAAGCCAACACACTCAGATCTCCAGCATGCCAGTGAAGTCATGCATGCCATCCAGCATACCAGGCATGCCTTTCATGCATGCAAGCCAACACACTCAGCTACTGTTTATTTTCCTGCAGGTGCTCCAGGGGCAGCTGCGAGAAATTGCTATCCAGCAGCAACCCAGCTCGTGCGGCAGATGACCACTACAAGTCCGCTTGCAAGGAAGTCAAGGAGGAGCAGGCAAGAGCGGCGGGCATGACAGGGGGCGGCGGCACCAGAAGCACAGCCATCAGCACGGGTGGCAGCTCGGGCGGGGCCTCATCCAGCCAGTCCCACAAGCGCCATGCAGCATGGCAGCCCAAGATAGATCAGCTGCTCCCCCATGCCCAGGCAGCGCATGTGCGGGAAGCCACCATGGAGTTGCGTCGCTTCTTCTATAACAACAACCTTGCTTTCCGTCTGATTGAAAGCCCCAACCTCGTCAAGGCCTTTGCAAAACTGGGCATGTACGTGCTGCGTACACGCAAGCAGCTCAGCGGGCTCCACCTGGACGAGGAGCACAGCATTGTCATGGCGTCCGTTGCCCTGCGCCTGGCCGCTGCCGCCAAGCGGGGGTACTTTATGATTTGCTCTGACAGCTGGAAGCGTCGGTTTGCAGTGGGGGGGGCCTTGCTGGTCACGTTTAACATCAACCTTGGGGAGAGAGGGTCCATCTTCTATGATGTCGTTCCATCGGGGCAGGGCAGCAAGAACGGTGCATGGATCTACAGTGAGCACATTAAGATTGCTGATAGAATCAGCACGGGCCAGCCAGATGTCATCCTCGGGTGGGTCATGGACAACACCAAGGCGAACCTGTCAGCACTGGGCATGCTGCACAGGCACAACAAACGCTGGATCTGCCTGGGCTGCAGCTCGCACTGGCTCAGTCTGGTCTTCAAGGACCTCAGCAAGGCAAAGCACTGCCCTGGCACGGCAGCGCTCAGCGCTCAGCTGTTGCTAATTAGCAATCTGGTGAAAGATGCGGAGAGCGTGCGGGGTCTATTGCGCGACCAGCAGGAGCAGCTCAGGCAGACAGCATTTGCCATCGCTGTGCATGTGCCCACTCGCTTTGGCACCCTAGCCTTCATTGGGCAGGACGTCCTCACCAACAGAGAGGCGCTGAGCATGACAGCCATGTCTGCTCTGTGGCGCGAGCGGACCAGGAGTGCCAAGAAATCTGCAGACTTCAAGGAAATAATTACAGGTGCGCAGCAAATGAGCAGCCAGCATGTCCAGTGCCAGCAAGTGGATTGCACAGACATTGCTGCAACTTATCATTTGATTTGCGGACGCAGGGTGCGCTAGCATTGATTAGTGAATTCCCTACATCTTAATTGTCTGCCCTTTGCCACAGATGATGAGTTCTGGGACAACCTCAAGGACTACATGGACCTCGTGCAGCCGCTCTTGGATGCCATCCATCAGCTGGAGGCAGACAAGCCCCTGCTTAGCCAGCTCTTGCTCGTATGCAACGGGCTGGTGGAGAACGTGACTGCGTGGTACAACAAGGTCGATGACTCGGTCAGGGGCAGGACCCTGGCTGAGGGTGTCAAGAAGGTCGTCATCAGCCGCATGGAGCGCTGGTATCACGAGGCCTGGGCAGCGGCCTACCTAGTTGATCCCATCCACTTCACAGCTGGCGCAGGCGGCTGCTACGTGCTGCCCTTTGTGGCCCTGGAAGCTGCTGGCTCTGGTGGGAACCAGCAGGAGCATGCCAGGGCCGTGCTGCTGGAGCAGTCAGGAGGCACGGAGCAGGCATTCACGGTGAGATACAGCGATTCAACCAACTGCCACAATTTGTAACAGTTAAGTTAGTCCACCTCCCTCCCCTTCTCTCCCACCTCCCCTTCTCTCCCACCTCCCGCAGGCGGAGTGGAGCAAGCTACTGCTCAGTGGCATCCCACCTGGCATCTGCATGCTTGTGGAGGCCATCCAGAGCCAGAGAAAGGAGGTCAACGAGCGCATTTTGGTTGCGTCAGCCACGGACCGCATCAATTTCTGGGCGGCTCACATGCATGCTGAGTTCCCACTCATGGCTGTTGCCGCTTCACGGTTGCTAAGCGTGCATGTCACCAGCTGCTCTAGTGAGCGCACTTGGTCTTTGTTTAGCAACGTCTTCTCTAAGCTCAAGAATAGGCTGGGGCTTGATAAGGCCAGGAAGCTTGCACAGATCAGGTGCAACAGGAACGGGCAGGTAGTGGGAGATGATGAGGAGGTATGCCTGTCCTACTTGGATTTGGAGTAGCCTGACCCAACAATACAACACCATTGGCAGTGTTTGCCTGACCCAACAATACAACACTATTGACATGCTGGCCCGTTGCCGGCTTGAACAACCAACGTTTGACATATGTTTTGATGCGTATTTACCGGCCCGTCGGTATACGCACCGGCCGCCCGTTTCCGGCACGGGAACAGGCAAAATAGCCACCCGAGGCGAATGTAAGCAAAAATTCTGGATTGGTACAGAGTCTTGGATTGGCCAGAGCAGCTCATAGCCGCAGTTTCAGGCCATTTGGACAGCCCTGAGTTATACGGTCATACGGTTGTACGGTATACGGTACGGTACATACGGTATATACAGTATAACCAAAACTCCGTATACGGTTTTGGCCAACCCTACACATGAGTCATGCCGTTCTGGGGCACAACCCTGCCTGAATGCTCCTGCATCCAACGCCATGCACGCACCTGTTAGCTGGGCCTCCAAGGCCTTGCGCCTCTCACTGAGCTGTGGCATGAGCTGGTCATAACGCCTCTGGGCATAGAGGCGCTCCAGCTTGTTGTTCTGTAAATCCCCTTTGTAGGCTTCCCGGGCCTCCTTCAGCTTGGCTGCAAGCTCGTCGGCCTCCTGGTTGAGCTTGCTTAGCTGCTCGCGCACTATGGCCTTGTTGTCGCCCTCGGCCGAGCCAGAGCCAGAAGGTGCTGCTGATTCTGCAGCGCACACAGCGCACAGTAAGCACATGGGCATCACCACACGTACCAACTGCCATCCGGCACCTGACTGTACACAGTGCACAGCCCACAGGCACCCACAGCATGTCCAGTCTGTTGCAATGTATGTCAAACCCCTTCACTACACGGTTTAGTGCATTCAACTTTGATGTATGTTCCTGGCACCTTGCTCAAGTGCACATGCCCGCACATATGACAGTTATCACCCTGTATGGCCGCACGGTCACGCTGGCAGCCCAGGTACTGCGTTGGTGTAGCATCCTATATTGCACTCTTTCTACAGGGTACTTTTTCCCCAGCGCTTTGATCATGTCAGCAGATGCTACCTCCATCACCTTGGAATGACCGGCACACAACGCTCGGTCGAAAGGGTCCACTCTGACAGCTGGCATCAGACATGATTGCAACGACAGTCGACGTGTACCTGAGAACATGGAGCCAAGGCCACCAGGGTAAGAGGGCAAGC
>QAXH01005445.1:19856-32246 GCA_004335635.1 Chloromonas sp. AAM2
TGCCCTGCGTGCAGCGCCACCATGGTTTGCATGCACTGCCCTGTGTGCAGCGCCACCATGGTTTGCATGCACTGACCTGTGCAGCCCTTGCTCGATGTCCCGCCTGTCCTGAGGCGAGTACCCCCCCCGGTACACCTTGAGCATGTGCGCCAGGCCCGGTGCAGTGGCCTTCAGGGTCTCACGGGTGTACGCACCGACAAGCTCGGCCAACTTGCGCGTCTGCACGATGAAACAAACGCCGATTGCGGCATAATGGACAAGTGTGTAGACACAGTCCGCTGGACAAAAACAGCAATTCAAGCTCTCGCTGAACGTTCACATTTGGTGAGCAGCTGAGTTGAGTGCAGGCCCGGGCACGCAGTGCGTCACGCTGGAGTCACGAGGCCATTTGCCACCGCACCTTGCAAAAGGCAATCGTGCGCAGGCCATGCTGAATGCACTCGGCCAGCAGAAGAGATAGCTCGACGATTGGACTGTCCCGTCTCAAATCTTCAGGCGTCCCTGCACCCATTATGCAGTGCAATGAATCGCTGATTGGTCGGAAGGCAGGGCACAGCGTTGTTTCGTTCCCGACAAGTTCATGCCACACAACCCTTGGCCTGCTCAAGACGTACGTGCGGTATTTGGTGTTTGCCCCACTCATCGACTAACAAGGCCTTGACAATACTTTTGCTCTTGCGGTGCGACCTTACCCATTAAACCATAAAGCGCCTTGGCTTTCCACTCGTGCTTTGCAGGCATGCGATGGGCCACCTCCTGCGGGTCATGTGCTCCCAGCCAATTCTCTGGCCGTTTCAAAACGTTCGTACCACCAACAGCCCCGCCAGCCGCGCTCTGCCGCCTTTCCACACCACCTGGCCCTACCCCATTTCCTTTGGCGACACCGCCTCTTGCTGCCGACTTGCGTGCTACCTTATTCAGTTGCCAGCCCGACGACAGGGTGATGACCGGCCGTACGTCGGGCACAGGCTCAGATACTAGCCTGGCACCGGGTATCGCTCCCGCAGCAGATCCAAGGTTGAGTGGACCTGACCCAGCCGCACTGAGGGCTGCCAAGGCTGAACGGACCAGCTGGCGATCCTTGGCTGAGCTGCCAGGCAGGTGCTGCCCAGACTGCCCTGTTTCATCCCTGGTATTCGCTTCAGACTGAGTGGCAGATGCTCTTGCTGCCGCCCTGTTCAAAGTCGCACTCGGCTGCAAAGCATCTCCGCAAGTGCGTCCAGTATCATCAGCTCTTGCGTGAGCATCAGCGATAGCCGGCACTGCATGTTCCGAGGGTGGTATCGATAGCTGTGAGTTGCTCTGCACAGCTGTCGATACCACCCTGTCACCCTCTGTGAGCTCAGCAGTGTCCCTGCCGGCGCTTGTAGATGCACGGCGTTTTCTTGCCAGAGGCGAGGATCCACCGAACAGCTGCTCCTTCAACGGCCGCACAGACGCACCGAGACCTGCACAGGCAGCATACACACCCTGTCTGTGGTGTCTGTTGTGTCTGATGGCCTTGAGTAAAGGCACCAGTAAATCGCGAAGAACGAGACGAAAAACGTCAGCCAGACAGCTACCAGTTGCCTGGCCTATGTAAGTATCGGTTTCTCGCCTGTTGTCTAGCTAGCTGCTCGCACTACGATGGAAAGCTGTGAACGAATCAGACCATTGTTACACAGTAGGCTGCCACGCCTTAGTCTCAAGCCACGCACCAGCAGCTGTGAGCCATTCATCTACTCCGTCCGTGAGCTTGATGCCCCTGTGCCTCATGGCCCGCGCCTCCCGCAGCGCGTCGCGGGCAGCAATCCGCTCCGCAGCCTTCGCGCCCGCACGTCGTGCTGACCTCTTTCCTGGCGGCTGCTCTTCCATGCCATCGCCGCCTCCCTCGCCTGCTGCCACCTGCTATTGAAAAAAAGAAGAAGAGGACATAAGTAATGAGGCCACTACTCGACCGTCTTCTCTAGGTCAACTCTATGTCACAAATCTGTTCTAACTTTCCCATCAGCTGTTATCCTGTGCCATCCCTGCCGCCCACACCTCCTCTCGGCCTCCCATCGGAATGGCAATGCATGGTCTCACTCGCCTCACAAAGGCAGGGCATGTTGAGAACGCTGCTGGCTGATACATAGAAGGAGGGCGCTGATTGGCGTAAGGAGGCCGGGCAATCAAGCCCAATCCGAGCCCCATTTGATCACCTTCTCTAGGTCCACAGCACCTTCGCCTGCGGATGAATTCTGCCGCTTGCCGGTCGCTGGCGTTTTGCCGGGCTGTGCCTGACCAAAGGAGAGGGGTGGGTTCCAGAGCACGAACTGCTTGGCACCGGAGGGCGAGCCGTCCTGGTCAATCAGGATGACTTGGTCTACGCCGATTAGCCGGCAGGCATGCTGCTCTGGGTTTGCAATGGTGGCACTGCGATGACAGGTATGGCAAGCATCGGGTACGTCATCATGCAGGCAGGCATGTAAGCAGCTTGGGCCTGCTGACAACTTGGGCCTGTTGGCAAGGCTGGACATGAACAATCCCGACGTCAGCGGCCTGATGTTTCTGACCCGCAGTTACAAGCAGACGGCGCTTAGCTCCCAGCCAGTGTTGCCATCCCTCCCAGCCCAGCATGTGTTGCCATCCCTCCCAGCCCAGCCAGTGTTGCCATCCCTCCCAGCCCAGCCAGTGTTGCCATCCCTCCCAGCCCAGCATGTGTTGCCATCCCTCCCAGCCCAGCATGTGTTGTGACTCCTGAGGCACAGTGCAACTGTAAACTGACTGTATGCACACAGGGTGAGTGCGACTAAGGCAGGCTACCGGTGTCAGCTTCAGATGGCTCATGCGCCAATTTGTTGTCATGCCAGTTATGCTTGGCAAGATGCCTTGTCATGCCAGTCACATGCCTTGTAGTTGTCACCTTGTGACGCAGAATCTGGGCTCTGAGTGGTAGATGCTCTCGCACAGCCGTCTGAGCCGCCGCATGACCATGCACGTGTGCGCGCCGAACACGCCATGGTACGCATGGCCCTCGTCCAAAACAACCATGGTCAGGTTAGACAAGAGCCGCTTGAACTGGGCATGGAAAGGAAGGATACTGCACAAGACAGGCAGACAGGAACAGGAACAGATAGGTGAGTTCAAGACATGACCACCAGAACCGGAGACGGTCCAAAAGACGGCTCAAGAAGGAGCATGTACACGAGGAACACGTGTTGATCCGCGCAGGGGAAGGAGTGGCGAGTGGAGCAGGAACGTCCAAGACATGTTCATCGGCGAGGGCCCACAAGACAGGACGCAAGAACAAAAACACAGGTCCGATGCAGCATGATCGAAGGAGATGGAGATGCAGACGGCCCAAGGGATGGACCAAGGTCTGGCCACTGTTGTGATACTCGGTTGGGTGGGCATGGAGCAGTGTAAGTGAAATTTTGAACTGCCTGTGCTTGTAACTGCTACACAATGGCAGTTGCAGCGCCGTTGGTTGGTCACTAGATGCCCTACAGGCTGCAAGCCTTGCACCTTGGCCCTGCTTTTCCATGGTTTCCTATTCACTTGTTTCGCACGCCAGCTTCTCCTCTCGCTTCCTGGTTTTGCAACGTTGTAGCAATGCTTTCGTTGTTTTACGATGCTTTTCTTTGCTTTGCACGTCAGCGCCTGACCTGCGGTGCAGCATGTCGGGGTTGGTGATGAGCAGCTGCGCGCGCTGGCGTATCTCCGACCGCTCGTGCTGTGGGGTGTCGCCATCGTACACCTGCAAGGGGAGGGAGAGGCAGAAGAGGGTTCGTGGCAGAAGGGTTCGTGGCAGGAGGATTGGCGGACTCACTGCTCACGGGAGGGTCATGCGAAGAGGCAGGAGCGTTTTTTCACGGTGCAACAACACAGGCAGGAGTGTTGCTCATGAAGAAGGGTTTTTTTATGTGTCTTGTGCTGCAACCATCAGCTGTGTTGAGAGCAAATATAGCCTCTTCCGATATAGGAAGGGCATTGGAGTGACAGGCAGGCCGGTTGACGGCAAACGAACAGGTGAGTTGATGCAGTCCCGGCTCTCTCAGGACAACAGGCATAGGATCATCAGTTCTCAGGACATCGGACATGGCGACAGGATCAAGCTTAGGTCAGACGCGATCCTGGTCAAGCGTTCCATAACAGAGGAGTGATGTGTGCAGTCACGGCATTGCATGTATTGCAATTCGGTGCTGCCACTCTGACCATCGAGTCATCGTCCCTCATGGGTGGCACCAACTGTAGCCCCAGAGCCAGATGTTTGAGGCCACCTTTGCAGCATTTTGCCTCATTACTTTTGTGAGGCCACCAGCGTACGTAACACCATGTGAACTATTTGACCATAAAGTCATTGTCCCACATGGGTGGCACCAACTGTAGCCCCAGAGCCAGATGTTTGAAGCCACCTTTGCAGCATTTTGCCTCATTACTTTTGTGAGGCCACCAGCGTACGTAATACCATGTGAACTATTTGACCATAAAGTCATTGTCCCACATGGGTGGCACCAACTGTAGCCCCAGAGCCAGATGTTTGAGGCCACCTTTGCAGCATTTTGCCTCATTACTTTTGTGACCGCTGGCGTACGTAATACCATGTGAACTATGTGCCCACGCAGATCAAACTCACAACTTGTTTTCCTTCCTTGTTGTGCTGTTTGTTTTCCTTCCGCCCTTGCCCTTGCTGAGCAGTCTTCCCCGGACTGAAGGCCATGTAACACACACACTCAAGTCGTCAAACTCACATCCACAGCGGGTGCCTCCTGTCCAAACACGGCCTCCAACAGCAAGCGCAGCGACCGAACTTGATCCTGCGCAGCCAGGCACATGACGGACAACCAAGTGTGTTGATGTGGAGCCACGCAGATCGCCACAGAGGTCTGCATACACTCATTTTACGATACGGGCTCTATAAACATCCCGAGGTGCGGCCATCTGCTGTGCAGGTGACGAGCATACTCCAGCAGGAACTTGTCAGTAAATGCGTAGTAAACCCTCCTGCATCGTATCAATATTGCAGCCTGCTGTGCAGCTTCCCCGCTATTGGCGGCCTTGTGTTACCAGCCAGTGAGCCGTGTGAAGAGAAGAACAACTCGTATACATATCTTTGCACGGCTCTCTCTACGTTGCAGGGATTCCCCAAGTGAGCTGTCGTTTGAGTGCCCTTATCTGTTCTCTTCTCTTCCCTTTTCTGAGTGCCCTTATCTGTTCCCTTCTCTTCCCTTGTCGCACCCAAACATTATCGTGGGTTTGTAACAGAGGTGGAGTGGCCCCCCCTCCGCACACACCTGAGCGAGCGCCTTGGTTGGGAATATGTAGATGGCACACGCCTGCCTGTTTGCCACAAGAGCTTCCAGCACAGCGATGTTGTAGCAAAGAGACTGCATTGGAAGGGGCAAACGAAGAATTTCAGGAGGCCTGGTCAAGGTATGCCAACCAAATGGATACGGCAGAGGTGCAGGGCGGGTTGTGGAAGGAGTGTGTGAGGGATGCGGAAAGGGTGGCCATCGAGTAGAAACACAGCGCATATTACCTGTCTCCTTTATGGCTTCGTGTGGTCAACTGACTCGAGTAAACAGTGCGGACGCCTCATCCATTTGACAGTGGCACATTGCTAGGACAAAACTAACAATCAAAAAGCCCCACAGAATCAACAGAACGTATTGGGATTAATCGACCACCGTTTGGCTTACACTACCCGACCAGAAACAACAAGACTGTAGCCGCCTCATCCGTATGACTGACTGCGCTTGTTCCACCCTGTGCCTTTCTGCTAACAGCCCACCCGCCACCTGCCATGCCCGGTTCCTTTTTCTGGGACACAATCAACCATCCAAGGCTTTCATTCAAAAACTCAAGGCTGTCCTGGGAAAGTATACCCAAAGGACATCATCATTTGTGCCCTGCTACCACCTACCCAACCGCCACCTGCCACACCCATGCAATCCGAAAGCAACCTCAAAGACGATGAAAAGAGTGCACGCATGCGCACCTTTCCGCTAGCTGTGCTGGTGCACACAGCCACGTGTTGCCCTTGCATGAGCGCATTCACCGCCTGCACCTGGTGAGAGTACAGACGGGAGAGGCCACGTGACTGTAAGGCCCGAGCGACGGGGAAGCTCAGGGGCCGCTCAGGCGTGTCGTACTGGGCGGGACGGGCGGGCATGTGCTCCACGTGAACCACCTGAGGGCAGAAACGGCAAGAAACGCACATGCAGGTAACGGTTAGCACACTCGAGTTATGAGAGAGCACTGAAAGCCTGAGTACAGATTGGGATGTTGGTGTCAACCGGTGCCCATCAATTGCTGTACAGATGGCCATGGAATTTCTTTATGCAAAGCCGTAGTGCAGCATGTTATGGTCTTGGATGTCAGTTGTAGATACAGTTTGATTCCCAGATTCAGTCGCCTGTCACCCCTCTCACCTGCCGGGCGTACCAGGCTAGCTGCCTCAAGTGATCGCCAAACTCCACCGTAGATAGGGCCGCTTGGCTCGTGCACGCCTGGTCCCGCTTGAGCAGCCGCGGGGCAGCAGGGGCCGCAGACCCTAACAAGCCGCCTGCGGGCCGCTGCCCACTGTCTGTCCGCTGCAACCCATCATGGGCGCCCTTGGCTGCCCCTTCCTCTTCCCTTTCCTTCCCAGGGCTACATTGGATGGGTTCAACGAGCCGAGAGAGCACACCCTCCACATCCGCGCATGTGATCGCATGTAACTGGTCGGCGGCGAAGTTGGGGTGCCATTGCTGCTTCCCTGCGGGATCCCATTTGCATGGGTCATCTGCAGTGACCGGAGCTGCATCGGGGGCGCCTTGGATTGTTCCACTGCCTGTTTCAGCACCACGGCCGGCGTCATGCACTTGGTCTGGAGGCTTGCCAACTGCTGCGCTGCTATCAGGGCCCGCCGCTGCTGCTGTGTGGCTGTTGGTGCCAGTGGCCCCTGCATGTGCCTGTGCATGCACATGCGCCCAGTCCCAATGCATGTGCCCCACAGCCGCCACCAAGGCCCGCCGCACCGCCGCTCGACACCGCTGCTCCATGTTCCGACCCAATGCACCCCTAGGCGCAGCCAGCAACCACGGGTAGCAACCACCGCCCGTTTCTAACCGTTTCTGACTAGCTGATGCCTCAATTGCTGATCCTGCATCCGCTCGAGCATCATCCTGTGTCACCCCAGCCAGAGGCAACTGGCCCTGAGCTGGACAGTCTGCCTGCACAGCCCCAGCCTGCTCGCCTGCACCTGCCTCCAAAGTCGGTTTCTCAGCCGTTTCTGGTCGTTTCCAGTGACCTGGATCTAACATTTCCACCACCAGCGCCCACCGCTCACCCAGTGCCACTGCACCGCACCCATCCAGCTCGGCAATTTTCACCCCTGCCACCCCCTCCCCTCCCCGGTCAACATGTGCTGCAGTGCCAGGCACAGTGTTCATGCTTTTGTCGCTAGCTGCATCAGTGTCCAGCAGCCCAAAGTGTCGAGATGCCGTAGCATGCGCCTTGGCAGCACGCTGCGCAATGCTAGACGGCCAACCTTGGGCGGCTATCCGGCTAAACATGCCTCCTCCATCTTCCGGATCCCAACCATTACCCATAGCACAAGATGCATGGGCATGTAGCTGTGACCTATGGAAATGGTGCTGGATTTTGGCAGCGTCCATGGGTTGCGCATGTGCCTGCTCGGTCATGGCGTGAGCATGGTCAGGCTGATGAACAGATGCCAGCTCCGAAGGCTGTTGACCACTGGTGTGCCCAGCCTTGCTGCTGCCATCATGCGCTGCGTGCTGCATGCTGCTGTTATGCTGCCCTGCCCTACTGGCCCATGGCGCCACGCCCCATGTGGCCACGTGACCGCCATGTGGTTGCACCTCCGTGATACCATTTGTCACACCATCCGTCTCACCATCCGTGATACCATCCGTGATACCGTCCTGCGCCCCGCAATGAATTGCACATCGGTCGTGTGTGTTGCCGGCTGCCAGCAGGGCGCTGCCTAGGTCTGCCTCCGCATGGGGCCTGGAGCGGTCATGTACCCACAGCACAGTGGGGCACAGCCGGGCCAGCAGCAACAGCTGCTCAACCTACAAAGCATCAAGGCATGGCAGCTTCTGACATAGTTTCTGATTGACGGCGGGTGGCCGCCAATGCAGTACTCAGTGGCACGACAAATGCCAATGCGTGTACAGGCAACAACACCAGCAACTGCCACACACCCCTGTGCAGCACTAGCATGTGCCAAACACCAACGTGCATAGGCTAAGACCAGCTAATCGTTAAATTTGAACCACTGCCTTCAACGGTACTGACCACAGAGACCACAGTTGATTGTTTTACATTTATGATAAATCCCCTCTCTCTCACCTTGAGCTCCATCTGCTCGTTGGAAGCTGACCGCACACAGTCGGCCAGACACTTGACCGTAGGCTGAACCTGCGTTCGGCACACTCTACTATATATATACTGACAAGCAAAACACAGCCAACATAAATGTGGCGCTCGTACAACCAGCATTCTGACACTGTGAATGCGCACGATAAAAGCGCTGACCGATGCTGACAGAACAGGTTCCCGACCTGATGAGTCAGTACACCGAAGGACTTGGCTGCTCGGCCTCCTTACTTATGCCAACCGGCGTCCCTTTTCGGATTTGTCTAGCCCCTGACCCACCTGTCGATTCATGAGCATCTTCCAAGAAGAGGACACCACGCAAAAGGTCCGGTACAGCTCCTCCAACTCAGGCGGTAGCGGCAAGGACGTCAGCACGGCCTCCTGGAGCCTTGCTGCTTGCTCTGACGCCTTATCGGCCGCTGCCTTGCCCCGTTTGCTGCCGCCCTTAGTTGCTACACGTGGGGCAGCCCCTGCTGTTTGGTCTAGGGCTTTGCTCGCCTTGCTGCCCTTAGTCGTAGTGGCGGCGTGACCCCCTGTGCTGCCCTGTGCCTTTTCAGCACTCCTGCCGCCGGTCGGCCCTTGCACTGGCATAGCTGCTTGTTGGCTTGCCTCAGACCCCTCAAGCTGGGGGCTGCCAGCTTGCAGAGGCTCCCCGGGTGGGATCAAGGTCACTGGTCCATTGGCCGGTGCACTGATCCGCTGCCTGCGCCTTCGTCGACCTGATTCAGGCGCACATGCCGTGGCGGCCGGGGGTGCATGCGCATGGGCATGGGCTTGCGTGTGGGCTGCATGGCTGCTGGCCAAGGGTGCAGCATCTATTGTCAAATCGATCACAACAGGAGCTGGAGCGAAGGTGCCCGGTGGTGGGCTTGGTGGTACCTGCATTAAACCTGTGCCTTGGTGAATAGCGGTACGCTTCCTGCTTCTTCCCAGTGCCGTAACAGATAGCAGATCAGCAGCAGTCGCAGCCTCCGTTGATTGCGCTGTGCGGTCCAAAGCCATGCTCTGGGGCTGAGAGACCCCTGGATTGATTTGCAAATGTGTTGCCACGGGGGCTGACGTGGCCTGCTCAGGCATGGTGGGTGCTAACTGTCCGAACTCCTGGAGCAGGTCATCAAGTACCCCTGCAGCTGCTGCTAGTTCCTGGGCACTAGGGGGCATTGCCTGGCTTGCAAGTGGTGGCTTGCTTGCAGCTGGCTGACCTTTCGTTTCAGTACCCATACTGCCACTCCCTGCAACCACAGCTGCTGCTGTTTTTGGCGCCGTTGCTGCTGTTGCTGCTGGTGGTGGTGCTGATTCGGTTGTTGCAGTTGTTGCTGGTGGTGGTTCTGGAGTGGTAAAGCAGGCAGCAGCAGCAGTGGGAACTGCAGGAGGCAAGGCCGTGTGGCGTGTGTTGAAAGCGGGCCCAAAATGCCGGGTTGGTTTCGCAGGTGATGGCTGTGGGCGGGATGCATAGCCAGGCAGGAGTGTATCCAGCCGGGGGCTGGACGGAAGCTGCTGCCCATCTACATGGACTGCATGGGCTACGTGGGTTGCATGACCTGTTTGCATGGATAGCTCGCCATTTGGCTGCCATTGCCCAATGCCCCTTGCCTGCGCTGGTCCGGCTGCGATTAGTTGGTTACTCTGAGCTGCTGATGTGGGAGGCTGGCTGGTTGATGGTGTAGGGTCGCGACGCTTCAATACCCATGCCTGTGGACAAGACAGGCGACATCGACGCATGCTGATGTAGTGGTCCTACGAATTTCTGGCAACTGATGAATTGGATGCACTGCCAATGTGTAGCATCGTAGCACTAGGTCCTTATACTTGATCAATGCTGAATTAAAGGTGGTAGCTTGGGTATGGGTTGGATGATGCATCGGCCAGCTCAGTGCACATGTTGTTGTTGTTGCCACATGTGCATGCAACAAGGCACGGATCTGGTAATGGTGGTAGCGGCCAGCCTCAGCGGCATATTGCTAGCCAGAGTGCTTGGAAGCCGATTTTCTATGGGTGTCTGTTAGTGCTACTGGTTGCTGGCTCTGTTGCATGACTTGCGCGGTGACGCACCAGGAATTCTCCAGGAGATTGCCCCAGAGAGATAACCAGCTGGCTGCTTTTGAGCTTCTGACCCTGCATACGGTACCCGATCAAACACATGTTGAGCGGTGTGTGGTTGGTGTGGCGTGGTGTGCTGTCGTGCTGTGCCTGCTGTGCAGTGTGTTGTGCTGCGTGGCATGCATGAGCCAAGCGTCTGCACTCTGCCCACATGGATTTCTAGGCATGCACTGGTAAAGCACGGCAGACTGACAGTGAGATGTTGAAATCCCTTCACCCACCCTGTGGTACAGGGTGACGTCTCCCGCAGGTAGGTGCTTCTGCAGCTCCTGCTTCACGTGCTTGATGGTGGCCCCCGGAGGCAGGCTCGACAAAGGTAGCTGGAGGGAGGCAGGGCAATCTGCAGACTTGCTCAAACCCTTGAGCAGGAGGGCCATCTTTAACCCTAAAGAAACGTCAGCCACTCGATGCCATGTCAGTCGCAAGGTGTTGACAATGTGTACGGGACATGGCCGATGCTGGCTTGATTTGTGTAAAGCATTCCGGTCAGCGGTTGTAACGCCGTGGCCACGTGCACACTCAAAAATTCATCTTCCACCGGTTGTCCTACGTACACTTTACGTACACATTGCGATCGACATGGCATCTCCGAGCGACTGACTTCTTTTTTATTCACAATGGCCCTACTGCTTAAGGGTTCAAACAGATCTGCAGATTGCCCTGCCTCCCTCCAGCTACCTCTGTCGAGCCTGCCTCATGGCTCCGCCATCAAGCAGATGAATCAGGAGCAAGACGTCACCCTTTATCACAGAGTGGGTGAAGGAATGGCTTGCGCTATGTCGTGTTTCACCAGCGCTTGATCGCATGCAAACAGTGCATGCCTAGAGATGCTATAGGCGCTGGGATTCATGCATGCCACACTGCACAGTACAGCACCACACCACAGCACACCATACAGAACCAACAACACAACATGCGGTTGCTTGGGGCGCCGTGTGCACGGGCCGAGACTCAAAAGCAGCCAGCTGGTTGCCCTTCTGGGACAATCTCCTGGAGAATTCCTGGTGCGCCGTGGTGCAAGTCACGCAACAGAGCCAGCAACCAATAGCTGGCTCGCATTCACAGGTGGCTTTCGTAAGCGCAGCTGCAGCCCGCCCCTAGTCCTACAGCCTGGATTTGCATACCTGGTGCTCAGAAATGAATCTCATGCAACGCAGACGGACCCGAGAACCTTCCACTTTCACGTAGTGCGATGCAGTGTCATGGATGGTGTCACCAATCGTGCCACGAATTTGGTTGGTTTGGTTTTTTAAGGTATCACATGTGGTATCACAGATGGTGTCAGGGATGGTGTTAACCGGCAGGCACATGGTGGTCAGACGACCACATGCGGCGTGGGGCCACAGGGCAAGGCCGCAGCGGGGACAGGGTGCCTGCCTGCACGTACATGCAACAGGAGGTAAGTACCAAGGTAACATATACATGCAGGTAGCAATTCAGCTGGGTGTCTGACATATGCTGGCGCGATGGAGCTACAACTACAGCATAGTCCCATGCTGCTGCCTCATGCATGTCTGACGTGCAGCAACTGATTTATGCTCTACCTCAGCCTACCTGTTACAGTACTAAAAAGTTCTGTAACTGCTGTGTATGGATTAAGCCAGTACGACAAGTACAACAACTAACTGACATGGCTCGCTTCATCCTTTATGCTTACGTTCATCCACATCCTGTATTCTTGCCATGTCGCCTGTTATCTCACTCTGGTTTACCTGTGGCATAGCTCGTCTTCTAATAATTGCCAGCTAGACACTGTGCTACTGCCACTGCTTCAGCCGCACTGCCAGCCGGATAGGTTGCTACTGCTACTGCTGTACGGTGTGTGAGGTGTGAGATGAAACTGAACTTTTTAAAATTGAGAACTCGGTACCATTTTCTTCTGTAACGAATACGCCACAATCGTTTCTGTGTCTATTCTCAAGGTCCCTCGGCTCAAGGTCTTCA
>QAXH01005447.1:13387-31253 GCA_004335635.1 Chloromonas sp. AAM2
GGTCCCTGGCATACCCGCCCGGCAAATGCATGCGGTGGAACCCCAGCCGGCCGTGTTGGCCTTGCTGGTGGGAGGCCGTTCACACTGTCAACTTAACAACACAGCAACGTGCCCACTTTATGCACTCGTTTTGTTTCCCTTCACAGCGTAGGCCATGGCGGCGCCTACTGCATGTCCTGTGAGGGCTTCCCTGATCGAAGGAACAGCAACTGGCAGGCAGGCTGCAAGGCCACCAGCAACTGGCAGGCAGGCTGCAAGGCCACCAGCAACTGGCAGGCAGGCAGGTTGCAAGGCCCCCAGCAACGCACTTGATTCTGAGCTGCCACTTCTTGTTTGACCATGCGTAGTTGGTGGAGCCGGCCGACAGGTACATGAGATTGGGCAGCTTCACGCCCCAGTTGGGAGACTGCAAGGCACAGTGTAAACAAGTACACGGATATCTTGAACACATACACAGATAAAGGCTGCATGGCAGCAAGGCAGCCAGGCAGGAGGGGAGAGTGAGGTGAAGCAAGGACAATAAGTGACAATAACACTATCACAGCGATCCCTGAACCTGTGAACTGGTCTGGTAAAGCTGGTTTGTTCAAAGCCAGTCAGAACAAAAACGGTGGTGCACATTCTGTGTTGTCTAGCTATTGATATGTATCTCGAATTGGTGAAAGCATCAACAACAAGCAAGTTACATATGGAACATATAGCAATGAAAGCACGTGCATATAAATAGAGAACACGGTACAGAGGTCAAAAGGCAGGCGCGCAGGCACGCACGTGCACACACTCTGAGCAATCCCTGGACAGACAAACAAAATGGAAAGGACATACATCCCATCCCTTGACTATTGACGGGTGCCTGGGCACAAACATACCCATGACATGGCATGCAATGACATCAGACTGAAGTGAAGAGAGGCAGGGGTGCCCCAATCCCAACTCGGAACCGTGTTGCTTGTGATGACATTCGTACTTTGCACCCTGCTACCAGAAACAGTGTGTCTAGCTGCAGTACCATGGGTTGCATCATGATAATGATGATGATGAATAACATCACTTGCCCCGCCTGACCTGCGCTCCCCGATCGATGAAAGCTACAAACAGAACAATAGATAACGTAACAGCATCGGCCCTACCTTTGGCATAGCGATGCCTGGGAAGGCGTTCTGATCGCCCGGTGCCGGCACCGCCTCCTTGCCCAGCCCCTGGTCATGGGGTGCCACAGGGGACAGTTGGATGTAGAAGGGCTTGTCCTCAGAAACGGCGTGACTGTAACGCACACGTGGGAGAAACGGTTTTGTCTGTTTCTCACAGTTGGTCGGTCAGGCAGGAGCTGGATGTACAAGGGCTTGGGCACCGATATGGCGTGACCGTTGCCGGGGCAAACCGTTTTAATCTGTTTCTCATGTTTCTCAGGATTGGTCAGTCAGGGACAGGTGCATGTAGAAGGGCCCTGGACTCGGACACAGTGAGCAAGGAACGGGGGCTGAACGGGAGAACAACTGGTCCACAGTGGCTCCTGCCCATGTGACACGTGCCCATGTGACCCGTGCCCACGTGGCTCCTGCCCATGTGACCCGTGCCCATGTGACCCGTGCCCATGTGGCTCATGCCCATGTGACCCGTGCCCATGTGACCCGTGCCCATGTGGACCCATGCACATGTGACCCATGTGACCCATGCTGTGCTCCGGACTGAACGGTCACCATGACTGATAAGGCTGTAAAACACATTAAACAGAACAAGACAGGTGTCTCCGCATCAACTGTGCAAACCACGCCAGGCGTTGTCTCAATCACACAGGAGTCTGTTGTCACACCGGGGCAGGAGGGAACTTGTGTCATACTATCACACTCACTCTATGTACTGCAGCCCCTTGTCCCGCATGATGTGTGTCTGGTACTGCCTGTACTCCTGCAAGCCGCTGCAGTTGTTGCTGTAGTAGGAGTGAGTGAACCTGCAGAGGGGGCGCATGGGGAGGTGCATGGGGAGGTGCATGGGAAGCACATGGAGCATGCATAAGGCATGGAACATGGGCACTGCATGCAGTGCATGGACTTTGTGAGGCATGTGCATGCATGCATGTTCGAACATATGCAAACATCTCTTGTGGGCATAGCAACTCATCACAAACATGAGCAATGTCAATTGTCAATGTAGGACTGCTCAGCGAGGGCAATAGCAGGAGGGGAGCAGTCACAACAATTGCAAACTTCATCACGTGTGCATCCCCTGTCCAATCCACTCTGAATGCCTGATTGATGACTCACAGTGCTCAAGTGACTCTAGATGCCTGATTGCATATCACCTGCATGGACACGCAAGCGATGCAAGTGCTCTCATCTGTGACTCTGTTCGGCTGATTGGTAACTGACCACGTGCTGTAGGTGTTGTTGTACGAGTCGATCATGCCTTCGAACAAGGTCCAACCCCTGCGATGCGCCAGGGATGGGCCCAGGGTCAGTCAAGGTGTACAGGCGGCAGGACCAGGTGAGCGAGTACATGGAGCCAGGGAAAGGTACCCAAAACATCAACTTCAACACATCGAGCAAAGAACACAGAAGTCAAAGCACTGTGGAGAAACAAAGCCGTATTTCCAAAGCCTGTCAGACATGGGTTGAGCAGACGCAGCTAGGAACACAGGAGGAAAAATAAAGTCTGGGCCTAAGATGGCAGCCGTGGTACCCAAAACATGCAAGATTGCCAACAGTCACAACAATTCATGACATTCAGGCTGGTGATGTGTAGGCTGCTGCCAGGCGCTGTTTGGTCTGCGGAACCACAAGCTGCGGAGCCGCAATGTGACAACGACGACAGCGGAGTCTTGTGTGTCTTTACGTAGTCAGAAAAGCAGGGGGACCAACGCGCTGATACCTGTTCCTCCCTCGGGGCAGTTTGACGGCCCTACAGAAGCCTGTCTTTGCACAGAGAGCTCAAGGCATCACATGCCCATGTGGCTACTCCCTGTGGCTCACTTGGGGCAGTTTGTTTGGTCCACTAGCGGCATCATGTTGAGGTACTTGCCAGTGAAGTAGGTGCTGTAACCCAGAGACTGCATGCAGCACATGAGGCGCATGGACACATGAGAACGCGTGCATGCGGCACATGGACGCCTGGGCACACATGGGAAAACATGGGCAGGCATGGGACACATGGAGCACATGTGTATACACATGGGCAGGCATGGGACACATGGAGCACATGTGTATACACATGGGCAGGCATGGGACACATGGAGCACATGTGTATACACATGGGCATGAGGTCAGCTGCCGTCACCACTATCATTCACACTTCAGCGTAGGCTACAGCTCGTCTCTGAGAGGGTTGCCTATGACTACCCTTAAACTTGAAAGCAGACGGCAGCGAGAGGGCTCTAAAGGAAAAGTGCCTGCAGGTAGTAGGTTGTGTAACCAAAAGCATGACATCGACCATCACCAGAGATTGCTGTGCAAGAGCCTCGCCCTTGCCCGCCCCAGGGTGCCCCATGTGCTGTGAACATCACCTGTAGCCACACTGGCAGGTAGTTGTTGGTTAGGTTGCTGGTCAGAAACGCCCCGGCACCACCTGCAGCACAAGCATGGCGTCACACACATCACACCATCAAAATCATACCCATCATTACATGGCATTCCCAGAGTTGCCCGACGCGTCGCTTGAACATGAATACAGGTGGGCCGACAGCACTGAGTGCTGCAGCCAAACAAACCACTTTGTCAACTTATCTTTCCCAGCAATCGCTCATCCATGACTAGAAGGTGCCCCACACGACTGTCCAAGACGGTGTGTTGCCTGTCCTTCTTGGTTCACTTTGGTTCAGTTAGGTTCATTTCTCGTCCCTCCACAACTCTCCATACTTGCTCAGGGTAGGTCGGAGTGGTACACATCCCATCGCATGTTCATTGACAGTTTGCTGGTTCTAACAATAACAGCCCTTTCTCGCCTCACATGCCCTGCCGCTCACCTCTTGGCAGCTTGCTGCTTGTGATGTTCGTGTTGTGCACGAGCCTGCCACTCAGAAGACTTGCACGGCTGGGGCAACACCACGCCTGCAGGCAAATGAGATAGCTTTCAGACTTGGCACCAGCAGCCCTTTGCAAATGCGCGAGTTTGATCATTACTTGCTCAGGGTAGACCAGGGCTGTACACATCCCGACCGTGTCATGTGACGGCTTCCCTGATGTAAAAACCAGCCAAAGTCATCATGCTACTGATGGCCCTGGGCACTGCATATGCTTGACTATTTGGTGGCATCAGGCCCGAGCTTTGCATCGCCGTGATGTAGTTGTGTAGGGAACTGTTTGGTCTGCTCAGCAGGGGCAAGGGGAAAGCATGGCTAGGCTGTGCTCGCCAGTGCAAGAGAGGCCAACAATTGTGTGGGAGGCCAAGACACGGCGAGCCGTGTGGCAGCTGGCTGGTTAGCTGTCCTACACGGCCAGACGTAAGCTGCGCCGTGCTGGTGGGAGTCTGCATGTGGTCCTGCTGGCTGATTGCAGCATGGGCTGAGCTTGCATGCACACCATGGAAACCACGAAGTTGCGCAGCTCGAGCCCTTGGTCGCCAATGAGACTGTGTAGGTTGGGCATGTAATTCCGGGAGGTGGAGTCCAATAGGTAGTCTGCATAGAACGCATTTCAGCATATGGCCATGCACGCATGACGAACCTCGGCTGTGTGCACAGCCATTGGGAATGCATCTAAATGGTACAAAGAGCTTACCTTGGTCATCTGTCAGAATCATGATGATGTTCGGCTTCTTTTGACCATGGACGCCGGTCAAGAGAAGAGATCCTTGCATGGCCAGCAGACAGACAGCTGCTGCCGCAGCACGCGCACGAGGCCACATTGGCTCACGCTGCTTGGAGAGGTTACTGTTCCGTCGATGCTACCAATGAGTTGACAGCGCAGGAGTTCTAGGGCATTCAGCGCTCAGCATGTCAAACGTAACCTCCAACCTTGGACTTCAATGTATTGGTGTGCGACGAAGTGCAACCAGCCGTGATTGCAACGGTTGATATGTACAACAGCTCGGTTCAAGTTTTTGCAACGACACTGACCCTGCTGGGAAGCTGCGTGGTCAGTTGGGATACGACCACGTGCTACAAATGTTGTCTGGTCCTGGCTGCAAATGCTGCCATGCATTTCAGTAGTACTGCTCGTGCCTCTTGACATGTCCTGCTTTGGGGGCAGGCAGGGTTGGCTGCCATGCATTTCATTGAATAGAAGGTTATCATGGACACTGCATCTGCACGGTTTTCGGTCAGGTGATGCGCGCAGCATGCGGCATATCTAAAAACAGCTCATGGTTACATGGTTTTTCATGGTTTGACCCACGGTAATGCAGCTGGGCACAGTATCTCTCCAACAAGTACGCGCCTGACAGTCGTTAGGCCAAGAAAGCTCACTGGCAGCAGGGTGCAAAGTACCGATGTCATCACTAGTAACAGTAGCAGCCTGTCAAGTCCGCAAAAGACTGCTGTACACATCCTCCCATGTGCCGTCTATCTTCCAAGGAGACGCATCCGCTAACAGCGTTGAGGGCCAGCAGGCTGTAGCAAGGAGAGGCAGGGGTGCCCCACTCTCAACTTGGAACCGATGCTTTTCTCATTCTGCTGCAGGGATGAAGGACTTAAACAAGCTCCTTAATGCAGCGGCCATTGAGCAGAAGGTGGCACAGGAGGATTTGCGTGTGCTCAACAAGGAAGAGTGACAGCTGCTGGTGACAGAGGGGCTGATCACCAAGAACATCCTCCAACACACCAGTTATGACAAGCTGAGGGCACTCGGACTACATGCAGGCGCCGCAGAAATTGTCAAGATGATATTCCCCGGGGCACAGGTGCACATGCGTAAGACAGGAACAAAGACATTGCTCCGTTTTGGTGGCGCTCCCCTGATCTGGCAACCGTCTGCAGGTAGGTGTCTTGCTTTGCATGACAAGCACACAGAACACAATGGTACTGACATGGCAGCCGAGACCATGCACCCGCATACACTGGGCAGCCTTGTGTTGTGCGTGTCGCGTGCACTAGTGGTTGGCCAGATTCCATATGGCATGTGCTGTCACAAGCTCAGCACATATGCTTGAGTCCGTGAAGGCCTGTGCATGGCAGGGCTTTCTCAATGCACGAATACTTGGATAGGGCAGTAAAAGGGGTGCATGTGGGCTACCAGTATGTTGTGCGCTCGCAGCGTTTAGCATCGCGCACAGCACATGCACGGGACTGCAGGTGCTTCTATGCATGTCAGGCGGTGTGTATGTGTGCTCACCATGTGATCACGGTAAGGCTTGCACAAAGGCCTCTGTTGCGCGGTTTGCGTCGCTGTGTTGTGAGGCAAAACTGTCATTGTGGAGATATCGTTCCGAGTGGTATTAAGCCCACTCTACATGGGTTTTGATGATCGCCTGTAGTGCGTCGAAGCATGGCCAGCTCAGCCACTAGACTGGAACTGCATTGTCCAATCACAATTGTTGTAGTTGTCCACTTGTCGATGTGTTACACTGGAATTGGAATATCATTGTGTGCGACATTACGTTCTGAATCTCTGATAATCTACAATAATCTCTAATATCTCTGTTAATCTACGTTAATCTACAATAATTTACAATACGAGGCAAGCGTATAACGGTGGTGTGATTGAACTGAGCACTGTGGTGTGCACTCCCTCCTTTGTAAGCAAGCTATGCAACCACAACACCGTGCCGCGGTAACTCAAGCTTAGGTTGTTATAGCTCGTGGTCTCTCGTTTGTTGCAGCTACATTGCATCACGACGTCAAGACAACCGCAGCCTTACAGCACTCCGTCGTTCTATTGTTTAATGCGTGACTACGCGAGCTAAGAGTCTTCTGCTGACAGGCAGGTGCCAGGCCATCATGACACCATGAAAGTTTCAAGTCATATCACCTCGCAGAAATAAAGAACTGGCAAACTTCTTTTTTTCTGCATTTGTCATGCTTACGTGACGTGACGAGCCATCATCAAGCGTAACCGAGAATTGGCGTTACCGCCTCACGTTGGAAGCTATCCTCGCGTGGCGCGACGGCCAATGGGCGTCTCTCGGCTCTCGACCTATAGGTAGCATCCCATTACGCCGCAAACTTTCAATTGTTACCTTGTCTCTTTCCGGACAACAAGCCCGGAAACACTGCATCATGCGTGGCAGTGTCCTAGATTGTTCTCAGCGTTCTGGGACATGCACCAGCACCCCAGCCAGATCCCATCGGCGAGCTGCAGCTCATGGCTTCAACGGATCAATGCAATGTAGAACCCCACATTGCAGGGTGGACTGGGTGCCAGACATGCGGGTTCAGCCTGCCATGTCAGCTGCACCCACTATTCAGCATGGCGCTTGCCGACCGATAGCTAGCATCAGCGCTTTGCAGCGCCCAGTGTTCGCAATCGCTGCGGAGCCTACGACGTCGTGCTTTGAGGAGCTCGCGGCTGGAACCGAGCGAAAATACATCATGGTTTCCGGCAAGGGTGGTGTAGGCAAAACAAGCCTATCGGCCAGCCTGGCTGTTAAACTCGCAGCTGCGGGCCACAGCACACTCGTTGTGTCTACGGATCCTGCGCATTCCCTCAGTGACTCCTTAGCTCAGGTGGGTTGCATGTGGTAGGGTCTGGATGTGTGTGTACGAGGGGCAGATCTTGGCAGCTCTGCAACAGCAGTGCCTCGTCTGGAACTGTTGCAGGATGTCAGTGGTGGCCAGCCTGTGCCGCTGCAAGGCACAGACTTGCCAATCTGGGGTCTTGAGATTGATCCAGAGGAAGCAAAGAAGGAATTCATGGCAACCAGCAAAACAAACAACACAGGTGCGGCGGCTACTGCTACGAACCAGCTGCATGCATCCACCCAGCCTGGCCCGTTAAGCAGGGGACCCTGACATGATCAGCATGGGACAATGCACGACGTTGCATCAGGCTCATGGATGTGCATGAACACTCTGGGAACGATCTCATGCATCAGGTGCATGGGACAAAGGGGGCGAGGCGAACAGAAACACCGGGCGAAGTGCAGATATCAACACAAGTTAGAAGTGCAGAGGAGGAGATACATGCCCAGGCATGCGCTCGCATGTGATCGCATCACGTGTCCCCTGTGCATGCATGTGCTTGCATCACGTGTCCCTGTGCATGCATGTGCTCACATCACTTGTCCCCTGTGCATGCATGTGCTTGCATCACGTGTCCCTGTGCATGCATGTGCTCACATCACTTGTCCCCTGTGCATGCATGTGATCGCATCACGTGTCCCTTGTGCATGCATGTGATCGCATCACGTGTCCCTTGTGCATGCATGTGCTCGCATCACGTGCACCCTGTGCATGCATGTGCTCGCATCACGTGTCCCCTGTGCATGCATGTGCTCGCATCACGTGCCCCCTGTGCATGCATGTGCTCGCATCACGTGTCCCCTGTGCATGCATGCACACATGCAGGTGGTCAGGTACAGGACTTCATGCGCAACATGGGCCTAGGCATGGTGGCTGACCAGCTAGCAGAGCTCAAGCTGGGGGAACTGCTTGACACCCCGCCCCCAGGACTGGATGAGGCAGTGGCAATTGCCAAGGTAAATGACACACACACGCACACACAGAGAGAGAGAGAAGAGAGAGGGAGGGAGAGAAGGGGTGGGGTGGGGGAAGGGATGAGATGGATGATCGCGTTCTTTGAGGTTCCAATTGAAATGTACAAGGTACAAGGGGGGAGTGTACGGAGCCAAGGTTACAAGTGCGGTTCAACCCAGGTACTGCAGCTAGACACACCATCTCTCCAGAGTTATGCGCCTGACCATCATGGAGTGTCCAGAGTCATGCATGGGATGGCAAGGCACAAGGGTGAACTAAGCAGTGGCGGCTGCACAGGTTGCCAATCAACAAACAACCAGTCACTGCAGCAAGGGACAGGGGGACAGGGGCACTTGCTAACCAACACAGGTCCTGGGGCAAATCAGGACAAGTCAGGGCAAGTTGATTGCTCTTGCACATAAGCGCTTACACTGCCAACACATGCCAACCACCTTCATTGTCAAACCCTCATTGCCAAACCCTCATAGCCAACACATGCCAACAACCCTCTTTGTTTTCTGACCTTACAAACGGCAGCCTTACAAACAACAAACTACAAGTGCTGGGTAGTTGAGGTCGCAAGGAGGGAAGATAGAATTCATTTTACATCAGGACACTGGTACTTGACTCAATCTTCATCTGGTGTGATGTGGCAATTGTGTGAGACAGGAAACTACAGGAGTCGCTGGTGAGCTGTCAGGTGTGTGTTATGTGTGACGTGCAAGCGCAGGTGGTTCAGTTTGTTGACTCCGCCGACTACACACGCTTCACTCGCATTGTGTTCGACACGGCCCCCACCGGGCACACCCTTAGGCTGCTGGCCCTGCCGGACTTTGTTGAGGCATCACTGGGCAAGGTCATCAGGTGAGGCACGTGGCAGAGAAACGTAATGGAATGGTTCAGGGCTGGCAGCAGATTGTGTTGGCTTGCATGGGCTGCTGTTGCCAACACATGGATGAAAGTTGCATGGTGTGATGAGTGTTTAGATGCTCATGCATGAGGGCACACATCACATGAGCATGGGGACACACACCACATGAGCATGACACATTAAAGCGGTTTGCCTACATCTGGAAAGCCGTCACAGGTGACAGAACGAGAGCGCACATTGCATGGATGCACTGGCACTTGGAATGGGATTCGCTTTACTGTCTGCAATTGTTCATAGACCGGCGGGATGGTGCAGTAGCGCTTGTGGCATGCTGATGATGGTGAAAGAAATCGTTACAGTTGTGTTCCCACGCAGATTACGCAAGAAGCTGTCGGGCGCGACTGCGGTAGTGCGGGGCCTGTTTGGCGCGGCGGAACCACAGGTGGGCGTGTCCTTGAGGATCCCGTGTCCTTGAGGATACCTGCTTCAAAACGATTATTTTCAATTTCTGGCCCCATAGCATGCCCTTGCGATTGACTAAAACATCGACCAACTGAATCTGTTTCGGATCAGGTAATTACTTACCCGATATCACCGTAATGTAACAGGTTTATGGTGCGTTACAGTGTCATGTATGTGCGTTTACGCCCGCCTCCATTCCCACCCTGCCATCTTTTCCCGTTTACATAACATCCTTCTTCTAATCCTGCCATGCTCCCTGCCATGCTGACCGTCTGGCCTTACAACCCTTTTTGTATGCAATCCTGACATTCTTTATCTTGTTGATGTCGTGTGCGTGTCAGGACGAGGTTGTGGCCAAGCTCGAGAAGCTTCAGGCGCGAGTGAGCATGGTCCGGAAACTGTTCAGGGACAAGGAGGTGAGAGGCTGCCGGACAGGGCAGGCGATACTCATGCTGGACTTCATGACGTGTTTGCATAAGATGGAAGAGAGAGGAAGAGAGAGGAAGAGAGAGGGAGAGGGAGAGGGAGAGAGAGAGAGCATCCCGAGATGCATTGCAGCAGATCTGTTCGCACACTTGAATGTAGTACGAGTTTGATGAGTATGAGCTTGTACTGGGCCAGGTGGGTGATGCATGCGCTTGGCCGAGGGGATGTGGCCCTGGCTTCACTGCCGGTTCCTGACCTGGGCAACACAGCCCAGCACTTTGCCAAGTGCAGTCTCTTATCGCCTTTGGGTTGCCTGCTGCCCCTTTGGCTGATGCTTCTCAGGGTCCACGCTGCTGAAGTTTCCTGTTGGGACGTAGGCAAATCCACATATGATATTGTGGAAGGCCCTCTTGTTCCTGCTGCTCAGATGACTGAGTTCATCATCGCCACCATCCCCACCTTCCTGGCAGTGGATGAGAGCGGGCGGTTACTTAAGTCCCTCAACAAGGAGGGCATTCCGTGTAAACGCATCGTCGTCAACCAGGTGGGGGGGCAGAAAACCGCAATCAATTGCAACATTCTGAGGTCTCCTTCTCTCTCTTGGATGCAGCTCAAAGAGGCGCTGGATGGGGAGGCCTCAGTCTGAGTCTGTTACATGACAAGGGCACCCTCGTCCCGACGACCCTTACTGGCATGTTCAACCTGCCAGGACTACATGGGTGTCTGTTCCTGAGTCGAATGGCATCTCCGACATGCCAAGGGGTTGATAGACGAAGGAGGTGCCACGATAGCGCTATGGATGTTGGTTGCGGCACCTCCCTCATGTATCAACACAAGGATGGAGTAGCTAAGAGCAAGAGCGTTGCTGTTGTCAAGGAGGTAGTCCTTATCAAGAGCGTTGCTGTTGTCAAGGAGGTAGTCCTTATCAAGAGCGCTGCTGTTGTCAAGGAGGTAGTCCTTATCAAGAGCTATGCACACCCGGAGTCAAGGACCAGGCATGGTAACGAAACCGTGTTCATATGTTTTCATCCGTTTTCATGTGTGCCAGTTGTTCTGTTGCAGGTGGTAGGCGAGAAGATGGGTGATGCTTACCTGAGAATGAAGCTGAAGGACCAGGCAGCGGCGCTAGACATGATAGAAACGGACCCGGAGCTCACGTCACTCAGAAAAGTGAGCGGAGCCATGAGTGTGATCATGCTGTGAACAGTGTTAGGGCAAACAGAAAAACCCGCTGGTCATGCCCCAGCAGTTGGACCCCCTCGCCAGCGAGCTCAGGTGGTGACGACACTTGATGGTTGCACCTGGCCGATCCACTGCAAATGGCACATAGAACCTCCAGGAAGTGCATGACCAGCCGCTCTGTCGTGCCAGTGTGCGGTTGCGGTGATCTGCACAGGCATCCAACTGCCATCCAACGCTTCGTCTGAACCATCACATGTTCAGATTCAGGTTCTCTTGATTGACACGTGCTTGAAGATTTCGCGCTGATGCCACGTTTTTCAGGTTCAGGCCCCCCTTGTGGATCTGGAGGTGAGGGGGGTGCCTGCGCTCGGGTACTTCGGGAGCGTGGTCTGGAAGGACGTGTTTGAAGATATGAACAAAGGTAAGCAGTCGTGATGGACAGCCATTCTGCGCTTCTGATTATCTGCACAGGCCTTGACAGCGACAAGACATGTTCAGTCAGGCTGCTGGTCAGGACTTGCCTGTAGGCCACGCCTGTCCGACCATCTGACCATGTGCCGCCGTCCAACAGCTCGAAGCCCGCGACTAACCATGGACTGCCATCATCACACATGTCACGCCATTCACAACCCGGTACATGAAGAGAAGAGTATGCGTTGATAAAGGGTCCTAAACCCAGTCTCAAATCCTGGACAAAAAGGGCCCTGTATTCGATCTCATTCATGCATGAAGAGAATAGTGTGCAAGGACTGAGCTGGGACCAGTGTGTGCCTCAAATCCACCCCGTGGTGTGACCTGCTCTGCGTCTTTCCAGGCCCTGGCTGCATTTTCTTCTGGGCGGCAGTATGTGTAGCCAATTAATACTGTGTAACCAACACACGTAAGTTCCATTGTACACATTTAACCAATCTTGTGTACACACTTGTATTGTGCTCTGTCATTGTGCGTTTCCAGGGCCTGAGCGCAAGTACTTCCTCCTGGGCGGCAAGGGCGGCGTGGGCAAGACCAGCTGCTCTGCCGCCCTGGCCGTCAGGTTCGCCTCCGAGGGCTACAACACCCTGGTGGTGTCGACGGACCCAGCGCATTCCTTGGGGGATGCATTCGACCAGGTGGGGCCGTCAAAAGTAGCGAACGCACATCACACCGTGGCCCCTGCTGAGCAGTCCTCCTCGGACTCCAGGCCATTTAAACAACAACAACAACAACACCGTTGTATGTGATAAGCACAACCAGCGTTTGACATTAGCAGGCCTGCACAGTTTGCAGTGGAAATGTATGCACGATTTTGGCTGCATTCGTAATCACAGGCAATCGACAAAGGGCTCCCAATGACAGTAGGTTTTTAGTTCACCCTCAACTCCTTTCCGCGCATTTCCTTACGTTTAATCCCTACCCTGAACGTTTTGCTGATCCCAGATAGCATGGTTGGCATGGTCGCTGACTTGTTTGGTGGTTGTGCCGTTTGCTGTGTTCGCCTAGCTCGCCTATCTTTATGCCCAGGGTGGGTCAGAACGGTGTCTGTTCAGTAATCCAGTATACTGTATCATCGCAACAATCCGGTCAAAACGCATAATAGGTCGAACCGCCGGAGGCGAAGAATTTTTACAGAAAACGCAAAAATAAGTCGAAAGTTGCATCGATCGGGGCCCATTTTCCACCTCAACGCAAAGGTAGTCGTATGTATGTATGGGATGGGGGCTTATACGTAAGGATGAGACTGTCTTGAACACGTGTGCTTGCCTTGTGCCCCGCAGAACATAGGCGGAGGCAGGCCCGTGCCCATCACCTCGCCCATGGGGGACCTGCCGCTGTGGGGCATGGAAATAGACCCAGAACAGGTGGGACACGTGGGGCGGATTGGAGGTGAGAGACTTGCTCTGTGTTCGTGTGTGCAGGCACCTGTGCACTGTGTTCGTGTGTGCAGGCACCTGTGCACTGTGTTCGTGTGTGGGGGCACCTGTGCACTGTGTTCGTGTGTGGGGGCACCTGTGCACTGTGTTCGTGTGTGGGGGCACCTGTGCACTGTGTTCGTGTGTGGGGGCACCTGTGCTCTGTGTTCGTATGCTTCTACACACGAGGTCCTGATACTTATGCCATTCTTTATTCTTGTGTTTGTACCTGCGAATTTTCAGCGTTGGCTTGCTTGCCAACTGCGCAGAGCCAGACTCAGTGACGGCACCTGCAACGTACTGCTTGTTGGACCCAGGACTCGATTATTTGTGCTCGCAAGCTACAATACTGGTGTGTTTGTGTGCTGCAGGCGCGTGCTGAGATCCGTGCTGTGATGGCAGATGACGGCGGCAAGAAACTGAACGAAACCCTAGAGACGCTGGGCATGACAGGGATTGTGGAGCAGCTGAAGGATCTACAGCTTGGAGAGCTGCTGGACACTCCACCCCCTGGAGTGGATGAGGCAGTGGCGATATCCAAGGTAGGCGAGGCCTGTCCAAGGCCGCAGTTGGTGGTAGTTGGATGTTGAAGACCACAGTCTCAAGTGTGCATGGCAGTCACCTCGGGTTCTACACGCAAAAATGATATAAAACACGGGGACACCAATTGTTTTTCCATGCTCTGGCCTCCTTTCCTCCAGCTTGCTAGCGATACGACACACGAAGTCGTTGACGTCCGAATATTGTATGTTATGCTTAAGAGTTGCATAAGAGTGCATAGTTTGCATAAGAGTTGCATAAGAGAATTCCTTACCTGAAGTGGGACCTTGCTGTCCTAGTCAGCCCTGTTCTAGTCCCACCAGAGCACCTGGACTGAGCCTGTCACTTTTGCATCTCTTTTGTTACGAACGTGCATGCGTTCACACTACACGTGTGTTCGCAGGTTGTTCAGTTCCTCGACTCCCCCGAGTACTCGAAGTTCAACCGCATTGTGTTTGACACGGCCCCTACCGGCCACACGTTGAGGCTCCTGTCACTGCCGGACTTTCTGGACGCATCCATAGGGAAACTGGTGAGGCTACAAGCCAAGAGCTGCTGTTGATACTATTTGAAAAACGAACTCCGCAGGGAATAGCATTGATAGGAAAGCTGGCCTGTGTGTGCTGTTGGCCAACAAGCCCTTGTGCTCATGGGGCTTGGCTCCAGTCCATGTGCCTTGCCTTTTGCATGCGTATCAATTGCTCATTGCTGGGTCATTGTGAAGGCACTTGGCGTGTGGCTGCACGGGGCCAGTGGGCATTTTGTTGCTGTTGCTGTTCACATGGCTTCAGTCCAGGCAGGACTGCTCAGCAGGGGCAAGCAGAGAAAGGAACTAGGTGACCTGTTGGTATAATCAAAATCGGCATTTGACAACTGTGTACTGTTTGATTCAGCGGTTCAAGTTAATCGTGCCCAAGGTTCCTTGGGTTGTGAGTTGAGAGCCACACTCACAGGTGCTTGCCAGTGCTTCGTTTAGGCAGGCAGGTCAAAGCAATTAACCTAGGTACGTAGGCACGGTCCTTCTCTAATCCGTGGCATGCTAATCAATTGACGTAGAATAGCTAAGGTCGCCAAAGAGTGCTGCCCATAATCCATAATCGACTTGTTTTTTAAATGCCGTAATTATATCCAGTTGATAGTAAGTACGGAGTAGCTACGAACTCTGGCTACACAAAGCACGGCTGACTGCTTGGTACAACGCACGACATCTGAAACTCCTCTCCATTGCCCTACCCAGCATCATTTGAAAGGCTGCCACAGCTCGCTTACCCATCCATGCTCGTCCTGAAAGTATGGCATCGGAGTCCGGTGATGTTGGAGCACATGTGACAGACAGTTGCATTTGGTTTTTCAGTTTCATGTCCCTTTCACGTGTTTCACAGGTTCGGTTGCGCCAGAAGTTGTCGCTGAACGCCGTCAAGAACTTCTTCACCGGTTCAGATGGAAAGGACCCGGCAGTGGAGAAGTTGGAAGAACTCAAGGTGGGAGTTGCATAGCAGTGCATGGCGGCGCATGGCGGCGCATGGCAGTGCATGGCGGTGCATGAGGACTGCCAGGACACGGATTCTTTGACGATAGTAATGGTGATGGAGCTGGTGATGCTTGGGTCAGAATTGTTGATCTTCAAAGCCCAAGAGCTGCTCAGCAAAGCAATGCATTGGTGAACGTACACAGTCTCGTGCATATGTATGTGCTCATGACACATCAGGGTGCGCACCACTAAGCAGAGGGGCATCGCAGGCCTGCTATCACTCTTGTCTCGGAGATGTCATGTAATGACGCCATGTAAGTATGCTGTCGTTGAGTCCTGTCCTTCGACTGACACTCCTGCTTTGCCGTGCCCATCCCTGCCACCCTCCAGCCCCCGCTCTACCCCTGCCCTCCCCCCCTCTTCCCGCCACACACCACACACTGGTCCACCATCCGGTGGCCTTTCCTTAACCCTTTGTCCCGTAGGCCCGAATGGCTGCTGCTCGTGATTTGTTCCGCAACGCCTCAACCACCGAGTTCGTTATCGTGACCATCCCCACCGTCATGGCGGCCTCGGAGAGCTGCAGGCTCGCAGCGGCGCTGAGGAAGGAGGACATCCCGATCAAGACTATCGTAGTCAACCAGGTGTGGGGAAGGAATGGGTGCGGATGCGTGGGTGGGTGTAGGTGTGGGTTAGCAGCCCAGTGTGTGGCTGTAAGTAGCACACGGCTTGTGACGTGAGATCCCGTTCACCTTAGACAGTCCGCAACGCTTGTGGGGCACAGAGCCTGCTGAGCACAGGACAAGGATACCACCGCCCAAGGGTTGACCTTGCTTACATGGGTACGGCGGGTATGTAATGGGGTGCATGTGAGTGTGGAAGTGTGTGTGTTGGTGTGAACGTTTCAAGGTGTGAGCAGATGCGTGATGGACGTTCGTGAACCATGCGGACAGGGTGTGAGGCACGTATGATGTCAGGCATTTCGCCATAACCTTGCATGCAGCTGTACGCAGCTGTCCAATTGGTCCATCTCTGGCATTCATCACATGTGTGCGTGCATGCGTGTTTCTGCCCCAGCATAATTGTGGATGTGCATATTGCCAACATGTGCCATAATAGTAAAATGGAAGCAATGCACGCATGTCTGTGAGTGCAGGTAGTGTCCCAGAGCGCGACAGACAAGTTTTTGGCGGCCCGGCGGGCCGACCAGCAGCGCGCCCTGGCGCACCTGAGGCAGGACCCGGGGCTGGCAGAGCTGCAGCTTATACAGGGGCCGCTGTTTGATCTGGAGGTGAGAGTCCAATAAACTGTCCAGGGGCAGGCACATGACTGACACAGCGGCAGCATGGGTGTATGTGTTAAGCACTGAAGTAAAGGAACCTGCCCAGTCAAGGCTCCTGTTCTGGTCACGTGGGATTGCACCATTTGTATCTGAGCATCTGCATCTGGGCAAAGAAACCGCTGGCTGGACATGTGTGCTGTGAGATGGGCTTCGCAGCTAAAGGTCTCCACAAGCTGTGGCCGCAGGTGCGAGGACTAGCCGCGCTCACTTACTTCGGAAACGTTGTCTGGAAATGACCAGCTAAGCCATTGTGATGGCGGCACCTTGTGGCAGCTGCCGCCTCGTAGGTCCACCTGATTTGCTATTGTTTCTATGTTAATCAACGATGGGCGAATCTGCGTTTGCCGTGTAATCGGACAATTTAGAATGGTTTCGGACAATGGTTTCGGACAATCTAGAAGGCGAATCTTGGCTCTGCTGTCTTTGCAAACTAACACAACTCAACGCCAGCTGCAGTGCTATTATTGGGACTGAGCCTCTGACAGTGCGATTACTAACAATGGCAGGGTCAAGTTTGTGAAGCACTGCCTGATCCAAACATGGAGATGGAACCGAGCCTCAGCTCCTGAACAGTTTGGCATTCCATCCTGTCCAGAACGCAGCGGTGGTGGTAGTGGTGGTGGTGTTGGTCCTGCAGCTCAGCACCAGAGAACATGCATCACAGTTGTGCATTGAGGACAGAACTGGGGAGGAAACGCGACAGAACTGTGTGTGCGTCATATTATCAGGACGGCTTGTAGGTGCAGACAAACATGCAGGCTGCAAACACCTGGGCTTGGCGCACACACCTGACCCTGGCGGATGCAGCTGCGCCTGATGTCTGCACAGCTGGCTGCTGCAGGTTGTCCATTGGTTCCAGGTGGCCCTGCAGTCATCCCAATTCCAGGTGCCATCGTATTTTGGCTTAAGTCTTGCATGGAATACTAGTGATATAACAGGGAGTGCGTGGTGGGTGCGCCCACCAGAAACGTGCAACGTGTGCTCTTTGGGAGGTCAAAAACTGTGTACTAGTCGTCTTGCAACATACTGCGCAAAGCTGCAGGCAAGGCATCAACGACTACCTCCCCTCAATACCCAGTCTTTTACCCCTCTCCCTCGGGGGGGGGGGGGGGGGGGGGGT
>QAXH01005447.1:31285-45918 GCA_004335635.1 Chloromonas sp. AAM2
TCCAAGGTTTCAGGTCATTCTGAGATGGTTGACTGGGTGGTATAAAAGTCCTCCAAAAGGCCCGAGCTACTTTTCCGACCTTTTTGAGTATCTCTTGTTTTACGGCTCAAGCACAACGAATTTGAGGCCGTTCAAGATGTGGCTGGTTGCAGCTTGTTAAGATCTATTCAAAACCACCTTCATTTCCCAGATTGGCCTTGTGGGTGGTTTGTCATGGGCTGGGGAAGTGTCAGAGGGTGCCGGCGCTGGCGTGGCCTGCGTCACCTGCGGCGCCAGGCCGCAGGTCACGCAAGCAGCGATCCAAAGTCGTATGCAGAGCGGGACGTGCTTGCATACCTTGGAAGTGAAGTTCACCTTCGGCATGCCCCCATGGCCTGTGACATGCGTGGCGGTTAGGGTTCGGTTAGGCTGGGCTTTGATGACCCATAAGTGAGGCAATCTTCAAGTGAACTATGCAACTAAGTTGTCCAGGGGATAGGCCTTGACGAGAGCTTATGATTGAGCCCCTTTTCATGTAATTCTGAGCCGTTCTGGGTGGTTTCCAAAAGTGGTCCAGTTTTCAAAAAGCCGAAGCCATTTTTGATCATAGGATCACGGACTTTTTAACCCCCACCCCCTGTCTCCCTCAATGATTTTAGTTATCCTCTTGGCCATGCTTTTGAATAGGTTGGTAATCAATGTGAAGGGCACATTTCTGAGCAAATCCTGCATTGCCACTTGAAACTGTTCAAATGTTTTGCAGCCCATGGCATTGACGTCTGCCTGCACATAGGACCAAACATTCCTAAATGGATTGAGATCAGGGCTGTTGGGGGACCTCAACACTGGATGCATCCTGCATGGGTGTTGTTCCACTCTGCAACTGTACCCTGGCCACCCTGTGGGTGGAGTCATTGTCTTGATGAATGCTGCCCAATTGGCGCAGAACAGAACAGAACTCGACATGCTGTGCTTGCTTTGCCTGCAACTGCATGGCCTGTGTGTGTGTTCCTGGCCACTTCTACCATGGGCTTGCTATGCCCTTGGCTGTGTTGTTTGTCTACCGTCTGCCGCTACGCAATCCTGGCTGGTGGTTGCTTGTCAATTCTTTTTTCTGAACCAATCGTGTTCACTCGGTGGCAGCGCCCTTCTACTCCATACCTCAGCATGCTTTGCCGTGCCTCTGGTGATGCCCTCACACTTCAGACTACTAACTTTGACAGTGGTAAGGCTGAATGCCTTGGCAGGTGCTGGCGTCCACTGCAGAATCGCTGAGGTTGCCGTTAAAGGCTTTGTGTGCTAATACTTTGCTGTTCTTAATGCCTGCATCAGATCACTACTGCAGAGCATGGGATCTCTCGACGATTAGGGTTTGTGCACAGTTGCACAGTTGCTACACAGACGGCTGTTGCTGCCTTTGTTACAAGTAGTCTTGCGCAGGCGGTCACATGTGCCAGCTTGCGCTAGCAGAAAACTTCTCCAGTCGAAAAACACGTTGAAATCATGTTTGTGGTCCCATGTGTGTTTGGTGTTGTGGTAGAAAGGCTGTGGAGTTGCTGCTGCTGCTGCTGTCACTGCCTAAGCAAGTGGTCATGGATGCCATGCAAACTGTTTGAGGCATCAAGCTGCATATGGCATCAACTAGGGTTTCATTGCGTGGTTGGTTCAGGTTTCTACCTACATGCTTCTGGTGGTTTGTCGTTCTTTTCTGCCACCCTTCGGACTAGCAAACGCAGCCAGAAAAGCAATGACAAAGCTCAGTAGCAGTGGGCTAACGAGCAGACTGTTGGTGGGTTGACAGTGTTTATGTCTGTGTCTATGTGTTCCTGTGCCCCCGTGTCCCGATTGCTCTTCTCTTCTGAAGCCATGGAACCTTGCCGGTCTCAGTCAATCGGAATACTCCCCAGTTTCCAGCCCATGTTCTCCATAAGGCGTGGCCTTCATTGTTGGCCTGCATTGGCGGTTTCAGTGTTCCACTACACCACACTAGTTGGCATTGTCTAACAACAATTGTCCTGCTGCAGGCATTGTCTAACAAATCAGATCACTACTTCAGAGCATGGGATCTCTCGACGATTAGGCTTTGTTCTTGGCCTGATCTAGCGCAGTAGCCAATCAGCCAAGTCTGGGGTTTCTGTGCGTGTGTCGTGATACTTGGTACATTTTTAAGCCATGTCAACAACCACTACATTAAGCGCTGCCAGGGCATGACCAGGGGCTGGGCATTGAATGGGCATTGAATGGGAACAAGCCGAGACGTGGGGCATGAGGCACACACGACCTGTTTGTTTGTTCTGGGCTGCGGGATGGGGCTGGAACAGGCTGGCTGTGTGCTTGTGTAAGCAGGGCAGGTCGAACTCCTGTCAGACTGAACCAAAAGTGTGGCTACAGTTCAAAAGGCAAAAACCAATTCCAACACACCAATACTCTCTGACGTCCCCAACCAAGAAACCTGACTGAAAAAAACTAACCAGCGCTAAGGGCTAGCACGATTGCGCCAAGCCTAAGGCGAACTGAGACACTTTCCAAGCGTGGATATCATGTGCAACAGCACATGTCCAACGGTGTAACCGTTTTGCCTGCCTACCGGTTCGCACGCAACAACTGCTAAAGCGTCAGTTCAGGTCAAACTGTGGTTGTCACACATGCACGTCTAGTGCAAGCAAGAGCGTCCTGGATGAGAAAAGTTCACTATTGGAGCGAAATGCGAAGAAAGTTCTTGTGACAAATGAAGCACATCACGGTTGAATGCCAACGTAATTCTGTCAACCATCCCCGGTGCAAGGAAATCATCAAGTGTATTGCACACGTATGCTGTATGGCCTGTTTAGAGTTTGCACACTGTGCAGGATAGCCCCTGCTACAAGGGCATGCAAGGTTGGACTCGGCAAGCTGTCCAGAATGACAGCCAAATGAAAAACTCCCAACCACCACCAAAACACACACACACACCCAAGGTGTTGACAATACGCAGCGGTGCGCTTGAGATACAGACTAAAAACGCCATGTGTTGCACGTGCACCAGTCGGTAAGCATTGCCTGATGGCTTGTGTCAGTGGCATTGTTGCACGGCACAGCGTGTGTTGCGTGCTCAGTGCGTGCTTAACGGTGTGGCCATATGGTGCTATCACTGGTCACCACCGTGTTGTGTTTGTGCGCCAGAAAGAGTTCAACAGGAATAGAGTTCAACCGGAATAGTGGCAGGGTCGATTGATAAGGAAACTGCAAACATGTACAATCGAAGTGCTCTGGTAGGCAGCAGTTACCGAGCAACGCAGCAAAACGCCGCACATATGGGGCAGGGCGTGCAATCAACGTTTAATCCGTGGCTCTGATTTTCTTCATCATATGCCATTTGAAACATCATGCGTGGAGCCTTGTATCAGAAGCAAGCCTACCAGGCTCAAACACGCATGGCAGTGCCTCCCAGGTGGCCGTCGCATGCACCAGGTCGAATGCTTGAACCCCATGCAAAACAAACTGCAGCCGCAACTCTGCAATCATGCCAAAGCACGTGGTACATAATAACTGGCGTGGTACCGGCCATGCCATGTCCCATGCTCACTCCCGTGGAGATAGCTTACACGGGAGAGATAAGATGGCCATGTGCAAGCCCCTCGTCACGCCCATGTGCGTCACATGCCAAGAGCAACGGCGGCCTCCATGTGCACCACGTTGCGACGAAAGTGAACCATGGTGAGCATGCATGCATTGCTATGCCCAGCCCATGTAGGAACCATAGGGTCACTCGCATGTGCTCGCAAGATGGACTGCCCAGGGCATACAATACCAACGGCTGCACCCAGCTACTGCGGCTAGTTATTCTTGACCCATCACATATGATCCACAGCCGCCCATAACCATCCATTGTACTGTCACCAAATCCGTTGAATAAGCCACCAACCAGTCAGCCACGCGTCCAAGTGCAGAAACCGTGCCCTGTGCTTGCATCAAAATACCATTGAATACCATTGGATACCCATGGGCTCAACCACACACACACACCTGCCCAGCTCTCACGTGCCTTGACCAATGAGATGCTTAGGGCACAGGTCGCATTTAATGCATGGGCAGCGAGGCTCAAACTCCAAGCCAAGAACCAAGATTCATGTGAGCATTCCTGCTGACAATCCCAATGCTCATTTGCCCTAAGAAAAGCCCAACACGACTCGAAGAACACACACAACACGACACACACACACACACACACACACACACACACGCACGTGACGCATCACCCCCTCCACATACATAACCGGAAATAGTAGATGCATGCACGCCACGGCTGTGAAGGAAAAAACAAGCCAAACATCAGCAGCTTCATACGCAACTGAAACTCAGGTCTGTGGGTGTGATTGTGACTAAGAGTCATGTGTGGGCAAGCCTAGTGGATGGACGTACAACACATCATCACACGAGCTCCCAAAAACGGACACGAGTGCTACTGAGATTGATAATGTCAATGCAAGGCGATGCCCACGGCAGGTGGTTGCCGCCACCATTATGAAAAGGCCTCTTGAATACTGTGATGATTTCACATGGGCTCCTTGTATGCTGCAAGGGCCATGAGTTGAATACCCCATATGTGCCTGGCAAACCCCTGTCGCGTTGCTGTCCACCACCTGTTGCATTTGTCGGTGTCTGTCACGTGCGCCTCATGGCGTCTAGACAGCACTGGGACGAATTGAGAAGACGAGGTGACGCAAGGCGGATGAAGGGAGGAAGAACAAGGTGAGGCTGCCACTCCAAGGCGCCCAGCAATCGTTTGGTGCCAGCTTCTTTGCCTAGGTTGCACGAACCGGCGACGCAACCCCAGCTATTCACTAAGCAGATCAATAACACAATCCTGCTGACCCCACTAACCAAACGTTGACCCCTTTGCTGCATGCCATCTCACCGAGGCAGCCCTTCCCTAAACCGTTTCCAGCAGAATCGACCATTTCAGACACGGCTGTTTTACAAGCTGACGTAGCTGGCGTCCACCACCTGCATTCCGCTGGGTAGTTCCATCGCATGATGCATGTCTCCATCCCCCTGCCCGCCTGAATTCAACCGGATCCCGGTGACAATCATGGGGGGTTGGGGGAGGGGCATGTACTGAACCTCGCCCTTGCCCGAGGGAGATCGGATCACTGACGGGCTGATGGTAGGCGTGCGCACGCCCCCTGCACCCCCGCTGTTTTCCTCCTCTTCAGGCAGAGCGGGATCCTCATGGATTTTAGGCAGCTGCATGAACAACGACAACAAGCAAGGAGCTTGTCAATGATAATTTGTGTGATGAATGCTTGAATGAACTCGTGTACACTGACAGGCAGATTGATTATTCAACTATCAAGTTGTCCAATGCATCTCATAATGCATGCAAGCTGCATGTGTGCTCGCTGCCAGTTCAACCCAGCCAGTGTACACATGATGCTTGCATTTGTGAGTGCACACGCCTGAACACACAACTTCAAACTCACGGGCACGGGTCGCTGACGGATGACAGTCGCTGTCTTTCCCCAGTCGCCCTCGCTATGGCATTCGCCCTGCGTCCAAATGATACTTCAGATCGGGTGGTTGCTTGGAACACAGGCAAATCATGTGACAGAACATCACATCCCTCCGCTTACCAAGCTGCCTTAATCTCTCTCCCTAATGCCTCTGTCCTGTTTCGCCTGCCCTGCAACCCATACGTTCGCCCAACCGTACCGGTGGTGCATGGGCCGAGACACCTCCCGCCGTGGGCATGACAACTCCCCCGCTGATGGAGCGCGAGGGGCGCATGCTGAGCGCCAGGGGCAGCGTCTCCTTGGCTTCTGCGCTTCGCAGCTTCAACAGGCTGTCCAGCACCTCCTCAAACTGAGGCCTGCACCAGCGGGAGAGCAGCATTGCTTAATCCCATGCACAGAAGATGGGACACTTCACGGCCACCACAACAGGGCATTGCAAATGCAGCATACCTTATCACCAAGGAATGGTGATAATCACGGGAGCTGTGCTTTTATTTTGGGTGATACCTATCACACGTTTCTGAACGTTTTCCCAAGCTCACCTCATTTCTACCAGTGGGTGCCAGCATCGTTCTGCAAGGGTCCTAAAGCTCGCGGGTGTGATGTCGGGGAAGCGCGGCCGCAGCGACTCCTTCGTGATTTGATGGCCCAGCAACGCTCGGGGAACACCTGCAGGGACCAGTGAGTGTGTGTGTGTGTGTGTGTGTGTTTAGATAGCTGTTCCACAGTTGAAGGAACAATCAGACAACAGCAGTGCAACACAAGTATGTGTGTGTGTCAGACATCTGAGGCGCGGTGAAACGGAACAAGCAGATCACCTCTGCCCGCTGTAGGAAGCTCTTGCACCCTCATGACCCAGTAGGACAACATTGTCTCGAAAACCACAAGACATGCGCGCTTGCCTATGCTGGCACAGCCCACGTACCATGGAAGGCTTGTCCTCCTGTGAACAATTCCCACATGGTGATGCCGAACGCATACACGTCCGCTGCCTTGCTCACTCGCCCCTCAAGCAGAATCTCAGGCGCCATGTGCGTCCTGCAACAGGGCGAGTAAGCAAGCAACGCTCAGACGGGTTGTTGCTGGATGCATGGGGCTGTGCTGAAGCGTAGGCCTGGGCAGTTTTTATGGTAGATTTTACAGGGAATGGATGCGACATGGGAGTGCGCCAAAGCAGTGTCCAGCAAGCCGTCTGTGTGTGTGTGTGTGTGTGTGTGTGGTGAATGTGCATGAAGCGATGCTTGCTTATGCGTGACAAGCAAAACCCCATGCATGTGCACATGAACAGGCCTGAACTGGTGCACTCACATGGTGCCCTGGAAGACCGCGCTGATGTGCGTTTCCAAGTGGTCCATCTTCAGCGACAGACCAAAGTCAGCAACCTGCACGCACAATGATAGAGATGAATAAGACAAGGATCAGTGAACGAGGTTGTCAGCATGTGCCCTGGCCCATTCTGCAAAGCCTGTCCAGCGGCTGTTCCGCATCATTAAAGCTTGTCCTGTGACTGCATGCAACACGCATGACTAACAGAGTAGCTTATACATGCTACAGACACCGGGCTGCCTTCAAGCCTGTTGCTCCCGTCCGCCAATGCCCTTCATGACCAGGCTATGGAATTCAGAATTAGTGATGCTGCATCACCAACGTTGTTGTAACGTGAGTGGGATGCTGACCTTGGCAATCACACTGCTGCCGTGGCCACCCTCGCTTTTGAGCATGATGTTGCGCGCCTGCATGCACCGGCCATGAAGCACAACAACTGCCTGTATGCCCCGCCCGAATCGATCAGTTCTCATTTGTCCGCCTTGATTGACCAGTTCTCACTGAAGTTGCAAGGCACAACAACAGCCAGTACAGACGCTGCAGCCTCTGCACACGTCTGCAAGCGTGACAGTTGCACAGTTGCTCTGGCGATTCAGATCAATTGTGCCTGCTCCATTAGGTCCGCGAGCCACACGCAGAGTGAGAAATCTGGGCCTGCTTTGCCGCGCCTCATCCAGGGTTGCCTCGTGCTTCACTGGATGTGAGCCCAGATTGATGACAGTGTGAACGCTTTCTTACTTTGAGGTCCGCGTGCAAGACGTTGAGTGAGTGTAGGTGCAGCATGGCCTTGGCCACGTCAGCGGCGATGTCAAGCACAGCGCAGTAGTTCAGGCCAGCAGCTGAACACAGACATACAACACAACAAAAGAGCAATAGTGTTTCAACTGCTGCAAGTGGATAACAAGATTGACTGACTTGTGGCTTCGCTGCGTGCACTGACACACATGTAAACAGACAACAACTTACTAACAGGTGCAGACATAGACACGCCTGCAGACCAGGGGCAAGGCAGGGCTGATGCGACACAACCAATAAGCATCAGGAGCTGGCATCCCACGCACCTCCCATAAAGGCGCCGTCATCCAAAGCGTCCCTGAGGCAGCCTTTGTCGCAGAACTCCAGCACCAGGCGAACCTACGGTGCAGAAATCCATGTGGTGGTCAGTCACATGGCGCACCATGTGGTGGGCAGTCACATGGCGCACCATGTGGTGGTCGGTCACATGGCGCACCATGTGGTGGTCGGTCACATGGCGCACCATGTGGTGGTCAGTCACATGGCGCACCATGTGGAGGTCAGTCACATGTTGCACATGCTTCACCACTGACACAACATGCACAGAGGTGGATGTCGTACACGAAGCCTCATGCACACACCATCACCAGACCTGGTTTTGTGAATGCCAACTTTGTCACCCATCAGCCCCTGCCACCCATCACCACTGACCCCAGGCGCACAATGCTCATGCCTCCCGACTTCAATCCTTACCATTCTGATGACTTCATGCCAGAGCTTGCTAGTAATCCTTTTTGATTGCTTCTCAGCGAATCTTGCCACGGCAATTGGCTGGCGTCAAACTCCCAGTGCCTACCTAGCACTACCCAGTACCTACCCGCTTAATACCTGCGACTAGCATGATGCTCGTACCTCGTAGCTGTGCACTGAGCTTGAGCTGTGGTTCGTGGTGCCCGTCCTGGTCCCTGCGATGTTTGTTGACGTCTTGATCATGCTGGCATTGGCCACTGAGTCCGCAGTATTCACACTGCAAATGCATAAAAAGCACACACGCAGAACCGTGACTGTAAGATTCAAGACGCAATGGATGTGGCACCATCTGTGTATGGTCACGTTTTCTGTTCCTGTGCAAAGCTCTCAGAGCACATGCACATGACAGAAGGTGTAAGGCCGGATGGAGTGTAGCTGGACTGCTGTTATGCCTGATTAACTAGTCTGACAACCATGCCAACCCTGACCATCTCAAAACATGGCATAGGCAAGCCAACAGACATCACCACAAGCACCCTTGCTTCTGCTGTCGATGTCTTCAGTTCCTTGTCAGTTTTCTAACCAAGACCGCCACTCACGTGACCAATAGATTGTTGTCTATTTCCGCCCCGGCCCCTTCATTGTCCCTTATGGGTCGGATGGCGTAGGTGTAGGTCTGCACGATGTTAGGGTGACTGAGACTGCTGCTGATAGCTGCCTCCATGACTGCCATCTTCTCACGCTTCTCTGTACCGCTCATATTAGCAGGCAGCATCATGGTTTTCACAGCAACCACAGTACCGCGCCACAAACCCTTGTACACCTGCAACCAATAGGCAAGGTGGGATAACGCATGGTAACAAGGGACATGTTGTGTGGCCAAGATGTTGCGAGCAGGCAATGTCGTAACAGGATGCCATGTGACTATCAGGCATAGGCGTGCTTGGAGGGCCATGACAGCGTGTTTGTGTTCTGGACGATTCCTGATGGAGCACCAACCTAGAGAGTTTGCAGGCTCCTACACACAAGTAGCACATTCCCCATGCTAATGGTGGCACCTGTGTCAGCCAGATGCAGCTAGGCCCGTGCCGAACGAGCCAGGGGAGTTGCAGGCCTCTACTTGCAAACAGCACAAGCCGCCAAAGCTGGAGCTAGGCTCATGCCACCTAAACGCAGCTAACCCCGTGGAGATGAAGTCGAAAAAGTGAAGGCCTGAACACAATAGCACGCACGCACCTTGCCAAAGGTTCCCTCTCCCAGCAAATCAAGCGTCTGAATGCTCTCAATGTCCGCTGAGCTGCTGTTGGTGTTGACGGCCAGCTGCCTCCTCATCATCTCAATGCGCTCGAGCGTGAGGCCTGCATTGCTGGCCATGCTGCCGCCCATGGGGCTGCCACTGGTTGATTCGCCATGCTCGTTGACGTGGCGACTGATCTTCTTGCTCTCAGATCCCCCACCCAACACGCTCAGCAGGTTGTATTGTCGCACCTGGCAGGTGAACCAATCACAGGCACGGGGTGAGCGCGAACGAGCAAAGCATGCTGGTTGAAAAATGACTGGCCCAGCTTCTGCAGTGTGCTCTCGTTGCAAACAGGCAGACAGTGTGTCTGTTCAGAGCGAGCCATTCAACCGTACATCACAAGCAATGCAATGCTCCCCCCAATCTGCAACCCCGTAAACGACATGCACAATGACAAAGATAACCAGCGCTCCCATACCACCCGCCCCTGTGAACCACGCTTCCGCGTCCCTCACTGACCAGCAATGCATCGAGCCTGAGCTTTTCTTCCTCCAAGTTGTGTGTAGTAGCTGCCAGCGCTGCATTACTGTCCATCACCTCCCCCAGTAGCCTGCGCTGCTGAGCCCAAGAAGCCATGATCACAGCCACCAGCAAGGTCAGCACAGTGCTACCCAGCACGACCAGCACGATCATGCCAGCAAACCAGCTGGGCTCCCAGCCCTCCTCTGGCTCCAAGTACAGCGTCCACTCAGCATTGGAGATCTGGAGGAAACGAGACCAGGCACCGTATGGAGACGTGAGTTATAGGCATTACTGCATGGCATGTGCAGTCCCACCTGTTGTTGCTGACCATTGTGTTTCCCTTGATATTTCACACGTGTACAATAGTGAATGGTGAACAACGCAACCACTTCCCTGGCTCAATGGACGGCTTTTGCTTGACGATGCTGTGATGGTTCAACGGTGGCAGGCAAATATGGGCAGCTTGATGCATACTGGCTGTCAGCCACATTCTTTCTTCTACGCAAACAGCACCCGGCTCCCATACTGTTTCATGGTTGAGCATGGTTTGCTCAACTCACACGTCTGTTGCTATGTACTCACCGTGAGCAGGACTGAAACTGGATCTGATGGCCACCTGCTGCTGTTGGCAAACGTGTACTCAGTCAGGTTGCGGGGGTTGTCCTCGGTGGACGTGTAGGGACGGGTCATGCTGCATGCAACAAGGGACACCATCATCATCATCATCATCATCATCATCATCATCATCATCATCATCATCATCATCATCATGGACACCATCATCATCATCATCATCATCATCATCATCATCATCATCATCATCATCATCATCATCATTGCACGGCATTCGCAGTTTGTCTGCAAGCATTTTCTGCAAGCATTTCCGATTGCCCACAGTTTTTCTGCAAGCAAGCAATGCAGGTGCTGCTGGCAGTGCTGTAGCCTCGTCATTCGCCCCATCTCAGCCAGCCAAAAATCACAGCCTGCATTGGTGCCCCCTTGTGTCACTGGTGGCTGACTAGCTGGTCCTACGTGAGAGCCAGAAGGGCCTTGCTTGTCTTGGCGACGCACCGGTAATTGAGGTTCTTTTGCTTCAACAAGTCCAGTCTGGGGTCCTTTCCGGTTCTGAGATCATCCAAGGGCACAATGGCTGTCACAAAGCCCCAGAACTTCTCCCGTGTCTCTGGGTTCCAGCACAGGTCCGTGCAGTTTGTAGGCACTGCAGTACACATGCATGCAGTGCTTGGCATATGACATGCAGTACGTGTGTGCAGTACACATGCACACAATCCGCCAGCATGCAGTACGCATGGCTGACGATCACCTAGCCTATGTATGCTGGACAGCAGCTGCAGAGATGCTCGCAACATATCGTGCATGATCATATTCTGCCACCCCCATGCGAGCCCTAATTGACCCTCGTGCACAGGTCAGCTCAGCAAAAAATGCAGGCACACGTGATCAATTGGCTGTCTGAGCAGCTGCGCGTTGCAGACTGACAGCAACCAGAACCTTTGACTTCATCTGCACTCTCTGAACAATCCCCTTCTAGCCGTTCCCTCTCACATGTCTTGTTATACCCAAACGTGTCGTTTAAGCTGGAATTTTCAATGAAGATGGGCTGGCGCACGATAGCAGCGAAGTTGCCGCCATTGACCAGAAACAGAGGGCCGTTAAGCATCAGCTTGCGGGCCTCCAAAGTGGCTATGGCACCACCACGTAGAGCGGGCTGCATGCACGCAGGTGTGGTTCTGTATGTGTCTGTGTCATCAGCATCGGCACTGGCTTGCACTGAACTGGTGTGCGTGGTGACAGCTCTGTGATGAGCACTGTGACTGGTGCATGTAGCCTGTGACTGGTGACTCTGCTGACTGCGTCGAACAACAAAACCAACAAACCGATCTGTACCACTCTGGCGAGCAACCTGAGCTGATGGTGACCGAGCAGTGCCATGCCGCACCTCAGCAAAGATGTCAGCGTTGAAACGTCCTGTGCTGTTGGGAAAGTACGGGTAAATGATGGCGATGATGCCAAAGGGCGAGATTTGCAGTTCCTGGATTGAGTTCGCGGGCAACTGCATGCAGCAGGCAGGCACGCACCTAGGTGAAACATTCCACAGCCCCCTATGAGGCACCCCACCGGTAACGCCACCCATATTGTATCACTGCTGAACGTGACATGCACATTCACATATTCACATGCAGCTTTGGCATGCGTCTGGTATTTGATGCGCCAGCACTTACCGAAGCAAGGAGGTCGTCTGCTATACCAGGGAACTTGGGCGCAAACTTGGTGTAGTCTGTGTCCTGGCGGATGAATATTGACAGCGTGACCAGTGGCGTGAATGTCTTCTCCAAGGCGAGTTTGAAGCTAGCAGCCCAATCCAAGGCGGAGCCATACACCACAGCACGCCTGTCGTCGGCCTCTTTCTCAGCTCCGGCAATCACGCCGTACACCCCCAAAGCGACGCATACAGTGAACAGCAGCAACGGAGGCCCTAGCATCAGCAGCGGCTGCCTCCGCACATTTGCACCATAAGCCTGCAGTCAGCATGCGTGAGTTGGCTCTTATATTGAGCTGGGAGTTGACAAGGGTTGACGAGTGGATCAATGCGAGCGCTGGATTGCAGCCCTAGACTAGGACGGATGTGCGAAACAATGTGCCTTTAGTGCATTGTGCAATCGACACAGGCCTCAGGGCCTACACAAGCGGCTGTCGGCTTTCTTGCAAAAACTCTGGCTCGGGACTCCTGGCACGATTATCCAGTATTGCCAAACTACTGTGCTGTGCCTGACCGTTGAAGCTGCCGAGGCAGCAACAAATCTGTAAGCATATGGACACCGGTCATAATGTCCGTCCCTTCCCATTTGCCACGCACCCGCAGAGAGCCCAGCACTCTCCTCCATGCGCGCACAAACCAGAAGTTTGCGGGCTTGGCTGGATGCGAAAAGTGCATCCCTGCCTGGTCTCCCGCGCCAGGTATCAGTGCCCCCGACTGTGAAACTGGGCGAGGTCCGAAAAACAAAGGAGCGCTTGTGCGTTCTTCGCCTGGCTGCTGCTTCTTGGCATACGTGACGTCAGTGGGTGGGGACATCACTGTGCTGGCTGCTTCAAGGAGGAGCAATCCTTTCTGCTGAACAAACAGAGTTTCTGCCACAGCCTTGTCGTCAGCTCCAGCGCCAGGCTCATCTGCTGATTTCATGTCAATGGCTACACTCTGGGGAGCGTCGGACAGGGGCCGTGCAGCCATTCTCTCGAAGACTGCCCGTTGTAAGATTACTATCGGACTGCAGCACGACACATTGCTGTGATTCTCATTTCTTTACACTGTCCTTCGTGCGAGACCCGACAAGTCCAGCGCAGGAAGAACTGCATGCGTGCACAGACTTCGGCAGTTGGGCAGCGGTTTTGATCGTTGCGTTCAGTTCCCACCACCCCTCCAATGCTTTTTTCCTGATCAAATCAGACTCGTACAGCGACAGAGTACCAGCATCATCACTAATACTATTGTATTGCTTCACTGTACATATCTCTTCATTTATTATTTTGTGACCTTTATTTATTAGGTGAGGACTGCCCCTGATTCATTCAGATTCATGATTCATATTCATAATGCCTCCAGAGAGATGTATATAACCAGTTAAGGCTAGAAGGGTAACCTTCGCAGACCTTCCCCACACTGGTTAGGTGAGCGATTCCTTGGTTGCAATTCCTAGAGGTTCAACAGTGGAGCTGAGGGTCGTCTCAAGGCCCCATGCACGACACTTCAAGTTGTCACCACCCCATGCGGAGCCCACCCCCTGACAAACCGAATCCCATGGCACCCCATGGCACCAGCATGGGCTCTCTCATCTGTGGCCCTCTATGGTGACCGTCACGGCGCTGCCTGCCAACCACGAAGGCAGCAGCTGTTGAGGTGGCCAAACAAGTGACAGGCGTGTGCCAGAGTGGCCGCGGCGGGGTGGATGGTGCATCTGTCGGAGAGATGCAGATGTTGGACCTCCCACCTGCCCTGAGCAAGGAAGGAGCAAGGTGGGCAGACAAACAAAGGCAGGCTTGGGGGCAGTCACAAGCTGAAGGCTTGTAGATGAGGAGTTTAGATGAGGAGATGAGATGTAGTAGAGGCTTGTGTGTAGATGAGGAATCATGGCTTGCTAGCGTTCACTAGGTAAATATGACACTTTGAGGGTGGAAAAAGGAAAATGGAAAAGTGATGAAATAGCCCAAGGGCTGCATAGAGTGTCCTGCGCAGCACAGCAACGCGTTCTATGGCCTAATATACGGCTCCGATGGCAGCCAGGCCAGGCGAGGACTTCGAGTTCAAGACCAAGGTGGCAGGTCACTGTCGCCAAGGTCAAAGGCAAACTGCATGGGCAGCATATCCACTCGCTTGAGCTGATACATCCCTATGATTTGGAGAGTGTCAGCGGCGGGCGGGCATCGGTCGAGGGATCGCGAACACAAAAAAAGGTCAAGGGTTCGTGGCGCCATTGGCAACAGGGGTCGTCGGCAAGCACGCCGATCACTTCGCGCAGCGCTGTGGTCTCATCCTGCTGGACGTCAGAACTCTGACCGGCAGCAAGCCTAAG
>QAXH01005449.1:5753-62813 GCA_004335635.1 Chloromonas sp. AAM2
AACCAGTGTAGGGCCTGGTAATAGTGAGTGGCTCGGTGGGTCTTGGATTTAGGCCGCTTTTAGAGTGTGCATATTCCCTAGATTTGCTAAGTGGTGCGGGTTTGGGTGGCACAGGTCCTTGTAGGGTGGCTTATTCAGACCAGACAATAAAACAACAATGCCCAAGGCGCGGCAGTCCAAGCCGGGCTAGGTGGCCTTGGCCAGGTGGGTGTGATGCAGTTGTGGCCAGTTGAATGGCCAGTTGGAGAAGTGAACAGCATCTCGCAAAATCTGTCGTGAACAAGGCTGTATAGGAAAGCAGATACTCCTGTCACGTTTCTGCACCCCAAGCACCAATCCACAGTGTCGATTTGTGCTGAAGTATGCATCCCAACCTACGTCGTTCAATTCTGTATGCTACCCATGCACTGCCCTGAATCAGCCCTTGTGCAGCAGAACGGCCAGCAAGCCTGGCTGCAGTTGCTGCCACCGCATTCCCAGTCTGTTGAGCTCATTCTGCACTGCAGTCAACAGCCGAGCAGCCGGAGCTGGTCCCGCGATTTTGCTGTGCTTGCCCACGCCCACCAATACGTGCATAACCTGCAAGGCAACGCACATGAAGCGTTTACAACTGGCAATGCATTGGATTTGCAGACATTGGTACAAAAGCGTCCATGGCGCCTGCCGTCCATCCACAATCCGCAATGCATTCTAGTCGTGAGCATTGACAGAGCAGTCTCCCTGGCGCAAGTACACACACAAGCACAATCCACTGGCAAAGCATTCAACTCGAAAACATTGGTACAGGAACAACCCTCAGCCTGACTCCACGCCACACAGGCCGCTCACTTGGTGAGACTCGTCCCGCGCGCCCCCTNGCCCCCTAGGGGTGCCGAGAATCCCCCCAGCACGTGGTCGTGGAGCACAGCCAGAGCCTCGCTGATGTGAAGGCCGTGCAGGTCCAGCAGAAGCGGGCCTGCAGCACATGCCATACCCACACAAGTCGTATGCCAGGCTCATGCATGATGTCACATGAACACATGATGTCACATGATGTCACCACACAAGGCGACTAAGCACAGGGCATCTCTACGGAGTGACAATGCCTGAGGAGTGACAACCAGTGTGCTTCCGTGAACCTGCGCTGCACTTGTCACAGATACATGGCTCAGGATCACCTGGATTGCAGTTCTAGCACTAGCTTCGTTGCCCACCTCCTGGCACTGTGCTGGTCCTGATTGCCCCTCTAGTGGCCATGAGGTCGTGCACCGCCTCGCCATGCGCCGCCCACATGCGCTCGGCGAACTGCTTCCCGCGCGCTGACAGTTCCCGCGCCAGGGCCTTGTTGCCGGACAGGTACGCCTGCGTGGCCTGCGGACACGCCACCGCCGCCATGCTGGCTTCACGCAGCCCAGGCCCCGACATGCCTTGCACAGGTCAAGCACGTGGAGCCAACTGAACTGTCGCTAGAGTTGGCATGTGAGCAAGGTTGTGCAGAGTAGCCAAGGAGCACTACTGACGGTAGACACGTGCTTCTTGTGTTTACCAACTGGTCTGCCTCAGAAGCTGATGCCCACAGTGTGTCCGAGCCTCACCTGCTGGAAGCACATATTGCGAGCACGTGCCCAGCCCTGCGCCTCCTGCCTGCACTGCTGGTACTGCGCGGACAGCGCCTGGCCTGTGGCCATATGCGGCACGTCCTGCGCACGCCCGGCCCACCTCGTGCCTCCCACCGCCAACCCCGACCGCTGCCGCGCGCTGGCACTGCCGCTTGGCTGACGGGTGGTGCCAACAAAATTGAGCGGGCTTGCAGAGGGTGCTCTTGATCCGATTACGTTCGCCCATGAACTGGCTACTGTTGGAGACGTGGGCAATGAAGAGGGCAGTCGTGCAGCCATGGATCCTAAGCTGGGAAACGCTGTCTGGTCACTGAGTGCTAACCCAGCTGCTTTTGCTGTTGCTGCAGACTGAACATCGCCATCATCACCAACACTGAACACATGTGGTGCCGGGCTATGCTGGATACTCGGAGAGTCATTCTCAGCGCTGACTTCGCCAGCATGTACTTGACCTGCGGCAACGCCAGGCCTGGTGGGCTGCTGCGGTACCTGGCTTCCCTCCAGCATCAACAGCTCCTCTACGGCTGCAATTAAATCGGAACCGTGCGCAGCCAGCAGCTGCTGGAGCAGAGCGGAGTCATAGCCGGGGAACATGCCACACAGCAAACCCTCCGGGTCGAGGTCAGCACTATCCTGGTGCGCCTCGCTACCCGGCCACATGCCACAGCCTGCGTAATCATCATGCGGCGCCCACATGCCACCATCCCATGCACTGCCTGGCACACTGCCGCAGCCTGGCGTGATCGGCTGAGGTAAACCCATGGCCTGGTCCGCTGGGTGCGTGTGCTGCTGCCAGGTGGTGCGGCCAGGGCCATCACTGCCTATGTCTTGCGACAGAGGGGCTGCTGTAGAGGTAGGCTGGCTGCTGCCACCTGCACTCCGATCTCCAGGGATGAACTCAACAGCTGATAGGTTCCATTTGTGAGGCTGGACAGCCGCCCATGCACTGGTACTGTTATTGGCCGCCATGGCAGTGCTTAGCTGACTAGGCTCGGAAGCCTGCAAAAAAAGGCTGCCATCAGTGACATTGCCCATGCTGCTGCTGCCACTGACAGTGTCAGCAAAGTCAGGCTGATTCATACCTGGCTGCGTCTTGGCCACAACGGCGACACTGCGTGCCGTGGGCTGTGAACAGGGCACGCCTGGACTGGGCTCAGCAGCTGAGGCAGGGCTGTGCAATTGCTGGAGCCAGGCTGCAACCTGTGGCCCTGTCAGCAGCTGCGGTTTAGTCTCGGACACGACCGATTGACTGCCAGTTGAACTGACAGCAGTTGTGTTCAGGACACTGTGTTGCAGCAGCAAATCGTTGAGCAGGTCCGTGAGTGCGTTCACATCATCCATGTCCTGCGCACTGCTCCCCTCAGCAACCCTGGTGGCAGGCACAAACGTAAGCAGCAGTGAGGCGACGTGCACTTGGCGCAGTCAAACAAAATCAATGCATTGTGGCAGAACATCGGTGGAAGGCAAGAAGTGTTGCGGTAGCCGTAGCAGCCCGTTGAGACCTGTCTAATATGAGACTCACCCTGGTGAGGCATGTTGATCTGTCAGCTGGCACCCCACACAGACAAACCACGCGGCCACCCATTTCAAAAGTAAGATTCCAGATTCTTGCTGAAGCGTACATTGCACTCTCACTCAGAAGGACGCAATTAGGTCTCTCAACAACAGACATGATGGCCTGACTAACATAAAAACACACTTGTACTGTCAGACATGATCCTGACAGTAGGTCTCTCAACAGCAGACATGATCCATCACGGTAACCATGTTTGTCCCAAGTGGTGGCTCAACAACAACAAAAAGTGGCTCAACAACAACAAGAAGTGATGGCGCAAGAGTGGCGGCTCAACAACAACAAGAAGTGGCTCGATGGTGTCCACCAACACCACACACCGTGGTAGGACAATGCACTCAAACACACGCACAATGCCAAGTTAGGTCTGCTGCACTCAAACAAACGCATCAGAACTGATTGTCACACAGGACTGTCCGAGAACTGGCTAACTTCGTTTTTCTTGCCCCACAAACAACATACCCACACACCTGCAGCAATACTCCAGGGTGACATCATCCTCAGCGCAACACATCGCCGGGTTGTGGCTGGAGATGAATGCTAACAGGCGCTGAGATGAGGCCATGCTGATCAGTTAGCTGCATGGGCCAGCTAGGTGGGCCGACAGTGCAGCATCGGCCCAGCAGTCATGCACGCCTTCCTGCTGATGGAGTTGCTTGAGAATCGGCGGCGGTGGAAGCATTTGACGGTGACTCCACGTCCCAAAGCCAGTCTAGGGTCTTGCGCACTGCCGGCCGGATGCCCTTGAACATGTGTTGGTCCGTGCCCATGTACGTGTCCCAGTCGTAGAGCAGGCAGCTGATCAGCACGCCCGCAACCACGGTGTTAGTGCCCAAGCGGGCACGCTTGTAGAACTGCCGGCTGAAGGGTACACGCTGGTCTCTAGCAAGGGCTTGGATCGGAATCACTGGCCGCTGGCCGATTGGTTCCATGAGGGTGGCGCGATGTAGACAGATAGGATGGATGAGGCATGGCTGGCCGAGAGAGCCATCCTCAACAAGGTCTAGCACGTGCCAGCCGATTACGATACAGCCTGACAGATTCATCTCCTTTTATGAAGAGCAGTCCTTTCATGAAGAGCAGTCAGGATCAGACCAGTCCGTCCTCCTTGTTATTGCAATTGCAGTCCAATTTTGACTGAGTCCATACGGTGGTTTTGACAGGCACCCATCATCTTGACCCCGGTCCAGCCCTATGGCCTGCCCCATGGATGCAAACAGTTTCAAGCATGGTTTGGAGGCCACTGCAAGGCAGCATGTGACAAATCTACAGCATGCTGTATCCATGGTGCAGCAGGCGATTCAGGATAAACAGATACCCTCCCTGGACTCCATCCCTCCAGAAGTGCTGCACACGCTGCTCATCACGACCTGTGCAGCCACAGGCTGCATGTAAGTGTTGAGCTTCATGAACACCAGCAGCAAGCAGAGCAGCCACATCACTAGACTGCAGCTTGGTGCGATCTTACAGTATCTGGTGGCACCAGACATCAAACAGTCACCGCAGTCCGTTGTTGGCATGCTTTGGCCGCTGGCGCTGCTTAAATTCCAATTTCAGATGGTCACACGTGTGCTCCAAGCTCGGTGCGTGGCTATGCATGCCTGCAGGATCATGCTGCTGCCGAGGGCACGCAAGATGGTGATGGAAACGGCTGAGGCAATTCTTACAATTGTGCTGCTCCTCCTGCTCATTGCCGTGGTGCTGGGAATGCCAGTCGGTAAGTGGCTGCAGTCAGTTTGAAACGTGCAGTCTGGGCCTGGCTATCATAGCGATTGTCAGAGTCAGCACCTCAGGAGTTGAAATATAGCACGACATATAGCTGGCCTGAAGCGAGCCGATGCAGAAGCATGCTGCGCACATGGTGTAGTGTTGCAAGCAGGCAGTGAGCTCATTGTGTTGCTGAGCCTCTCCTTATGATGCTTCAACTTCGCTGTCAAGACTTTCAACAAAGCTTCAACGACAACGACCATTGCCATGAATTTGCTGACATGCTTTGCATGACCCTCTGTGCACTGCTGCAGCTCTCACCGCAGTCCACCTGACCGACTTGTTTGCCTGTGTCATGGTGTCTGGCTCAGGCTGTGCCCCCCGCTGCGTGCCTGTGTCTGCAGGCGTGCTGTACATGAGCTACCGCGGCCTGGCCTTCCTGTGCACCTCCCTCATGGCCAACTCACCCATGCTGCAGGGGCTCATGGGCAGGGGCCACACACAGGCAGCAGCAGGGCACCAACCAGCAAACGCATCCAACCATACGGCATGAAAAGAGGGTACATGGTGGGAGGGCTACCTCACTAGCCCGTCCTTGCCTTTGACATCAAGTAAATGCAGGTCAGCAGATTGAGTTGACAGAGAGTAGACAGGATTGACCTTATGGGCTCAGCAGGCCAATGCTTGTAGCCCTACTAGAATAAAGCGTACTTGTTCATGGTTGATTTGACTGATGTGGCGCGTGTCAGCCACAGGTCACCTCCGAGTGTCATGCAGCTCCGTCCATTTCATGAACACCTTGGTGTTGGTGCAGAGCGTTCTGGGAGATAGGACCGCAGGCGGTTCTTTTTATTCGAACGATCGAGTACGCTAAACAGTTTTTTGATGGGCGTGTATCGAGAGGAGAAGGTTCACAACAGGGGAGGGATTCCAACCCGTCCAACCTACATGTGAAGGGGATTGCGACACACCTGGATAGTAATGGTGATGGCCATTCGTTGAGGTACTATTTCAGCCACAGGGTTACTCTCACTCTGACGTCAAAGCACAGCAAAAAAAACGTCGGCTGAGGCAAAGTGCCTCTTTGCGGCCTCTCTGGCAGTTGCGAGTGTTCTTTTCTTTCTTCATGCTTGTGCTGACTGGAGTACAGCATTCCGTTGAGCCCACTGGGCAATTTCCACTTTGTCAGTTCAAAGCAGTCGGACTGCAGGCTGCTTCCTGCTTGCTGCCTACTACGTTGCCAGACCTATTGCTGCCTTCATTCCCCACTCTTTTCATCCTTCCGTTTGCCTTGTAAGGGTGAGCTTGTTGCGTGCACAAGAATAGAACTGCTCAGTCGGCAGGTTGCTCTTGCATCAGAGTGCCGCTTCACCGGAATTGTCTGTTATGTGTCAACCCAGCAGATCCTAAAACGTGTCATTAAATACGTGCTACTGCATTTGCATCGGTGTCATGCACACGGAAGAGCAGGGCAGTCTTCGTCCTGCTGTCTTCGTTAGCTCTTCTTTGCGGCTCTGCGCCCTTTCACATGCTGCACGAGTCCAGCCTGTTGAGCTCCTCTTCCCTCTTGAGCGCAGCAGTACCGTGGCTGCTACGGCTGGGTGGCGCAGCCTGCCATTGCCGGGTTGAACATCACTGAGCCTAGTGTGTATCTCTACCAAGCCTGTGTATATGTATCTCTGCCTATCCTCAGGGATGTTCAAACAATACGAACAGTACTTGTGTGCCATATCGCCACAATGGGGTGACAAGGCAGAGGAGGTAGTCTGTCATGCTCTTGAAATGCAGACCCGTCAAAAGTCTGTAGATACTACAAGCCATCACTGGACAGCTGAGCGCTCCGGGCTTCGGGCAGCTTGTGTCAATTGGTTTACATGAGAGAAGGTACGGAGGTACCTTGTGTAAAATTGGCAGGTCATTGGCCACTGCAACGTGCACCTTTTGGTCATATAATAACATGGTTCAGTGTTCCGCCGCATCACAGTTTGGTCATATAATAACATGGCATCCTGCCGCACAGCCCATGGACGCACAAAAGTGTATACAGAGTGTGTAGAGATTGTGTTGGTCACATTGATGCGTTTGATGCCCCTCCATACTGGCCCAAGTGCAGGAAATTTGGGTGGTTCACAAGATGACATTGAGATCACCATTTATGAAACACACGCACTGACCTGACTAATCAGAATGGCACCATCTGCGGCATGCAACAGCGCCTCGAGGAAGAAGAAGAGGCCCACTATGTCAAACGAAGCAACAGAAGAGCCTCCACTGGACGAAGGGCAGAAGACGCCACCCCCGATGCACCGCCATTGGCACAGCGAGCGAGAAAGGAGGATTGGGAAAATGCTGTGGGACGTCTCCGTACGCAGCATACGAGTTTGGATGCACATGGGCCAACCCAGCAATCAGGAAGCAACAGCAAAGCTTTAGTCATCCGGAAATAGTGTCCGTACTAATACTCGCATCCAGAGAGAAAGAGCATCCACAGTCATCATGTGCCACACCATCCCTCTGACACCACACGCACTCAGCAATTTGCATGCTAACTATCGCTCTCTCTGCCTTTTAAGCTGGTTAAGGCTGCGTTTCAGCACCCTTTGTGAGCAGTTTCACTCAGGCAGTCTAACGTCTGATATCAAAACTCAAAAGGGCTAAGTAAAACCGTCAAAGCAATGATGTACATGCCCGTGCCATGTCAATGGTCACACGTGAGATGATCAGGGCGCAGGCTCATCACGCCCTTTAGTTTCAGTGTTCTATATGATTGGTCTGATATAGACAGACATCACTGTGTGGTGCTAGGTCGAATGTAGTGCATCAGTCCGTGTTGATATTTGCGTTGGACGTGCTTCCTGGTGTGCACTCCCTCCTTGTAATGCTAACCCCACCAGCAGAGCACGCAGGCGGCCATGGGCCATCCCCACTTTCCCCCCCCTTCCTTGTTGGAAATCTATGACGCCTCAGCATAATTTACAAGCCAGCGTCTCTTTGTCCTTGTGTGTCACATTGTTGTCCCAACTGCTCCGGTTATTGTCGCCTGGCTCTATGCAGGGAAGTCGAGGCCCAGTCACTGATACTTTGCAGGTATTCCTGGAAATCCGCTTGCTTTACTTCCTGGTCTTTGGGGCTGGTGCAGCCATGCATGACTGTGTGCGGCGTGTGGCCGCGAGCTCTTCGTCATCGGCTTCACTGGCCACGTGTGCAGCCACACTGGCATTGTGAGCCGCAGGCCGCGGTCCCAGGGGACTGCTAGTTGCATCCGGGATGCCGGGCGCACCCACCTCCCTGACCTGACGCCACAGGCCTGAGTCTGGGCTGTCTGGAGTCGACGCTACTTGTCCTTCCTTAGTACTGGTGCGGTTGTAAGTGTCATTGGACGTAGCCATCTGCTGCTGCACACGCTTAGCTGCTGCAGCGATCATGTCACCCTCTGTACCAGGTCGTACGGCTGCTGGCTTTTGGCGTTGCTGTAGATGCCGGGGAGACATACGCGGCGCAGCAGGCGTCTGGGAGGAGCTGGCAGGATCCGCCCAAGCCGTTGGAGTTGCCGGTGGGGGCGTCGGGTGCGGGGCAGCAGGCGTCTGGACAGAGAATGGAGAGGGCGGATGGCGCTCCGCATGGCCACCTTCAGTTACTGCCCTTGGCACTGGCGGGGGCTTGTGAGCATGGATGGGTGGCAGGGCATCTGGACGTGGTTGTGGCCCGAGAATGCTGGGCACAGGCGTGATAACTGGCGTGCTAGGGTCAAGGGACCCTGAGTCTACCTCTGTGACAGCCTCCAAGGTCGCGTCATGGAGCCGTTGCGCTGTGGCATGCACTGTGCTGGCATGATCAAAGTGGCCATGCACTCCAGCGTAAGGCTGCAGGGCAGCGCCGGCTGACCGATGCGATGACAGCCCGGCTCCATGGGAGTGGAATCCTTCGTCATTTGAGGCCATAGTGCGCACCGACGATCGCCCAGAAGAGTCGCTTGCAGCAGCCGCCATAAGGGCAGCGTTGCGCATGGATCCAAACCGGCTGCTGCCTGCCAAAGACAAGGCCCGATTACCTCCAAGGGAGGGCCGGCCCGCCAGACTTGGACGGTGGGCCACTCCACCTGTTCCTGAAGCGCGTGCGTTGCGGCTACCGAACAGCAGATTGCCTCCCAGCGAACGACGAATACTAACTGCACCCACACCGCCGTTCGTGCCGTTGCTGGTTGCACCCATGCTGGCGTAAGAAGTGCGGTCATTGCAGCTTGCGTTCCTGCTGTTTGCAAGGGACATTTGGCGAGAGTTAGCGCCGCTGTCCTGGGGCATGGCCAGCATCAGGCGACCGCTCTCCGTGCCTTCACCCCACGCGCCCCAAAACGGCGCACCATCAATTGAACTCTCTGCAAAGACGGCGGCCATACCGGGCTCAGCGTCATGCCGCAGCATGTCGCAAAACTCCGTGTAGCATATGCGTCCGTCGCCATCCTTGTCCACCTCCGCAAGAATGCGCTCGACGTTGACCTGTGAGAGCAGTGGCAACATGGTATTGGGTAAGATATTGTTCTGTAAGGCGTGAGAAAGTTTGTTGTGTAAAGGGATACATAGTTGATGGCACGTTGACAATCACTTGAACGCACCCTTCCGAGATGCTGCAGCCCTGACTCCAGTTCGTCGCGTGTGATGAAACCACTTCCGTCCTTGTCGAAGAACCGGAATGCACGGTACAGGCGCTCATCGCGCTCCAAGCGCGCCAGATGCAAGGTAGCGGCCAGGAATTCACCGTAGTCCACTGCACCGTCCCCATCGAGATCAGCACGTTGCAGCAGTAACTGCAAGCACAGCAGGCGCAACGAAAGCTATGGCTAAGCCAGAAGAAACAAAATTGCGCCAATCTCCACACGCCGTCCTACAGAAGAAACTGGAAATCTGAATGCCTGTGGGTTCAGCCAAATGCTGACGCTAACCATTCAAGCAACCAACGACACGTAAGTGAGCAGGACGACCAGCTGCAAACCTTGGCATTGATGTCGGTGATGTGCACACCACGATCCGCGAGACCCTCCTGCAGCTCGCGCATCGTCAGCAAGCCGTCGCCGTCCCTGTCCATGTCCTTAAAGACTTGCATGAGCCCAACGACCTCCTCCTCTGGAAGGTACGTAGCCAGCACACGCCGCGCCTGGCGCTTGAAGGCGTTCATGGCTGAGAATTGCTGCAAGCGTGCAACAACTGCATCTGGGACGCAGCACACCACCTTGCCCTTCTTGACTGCGGTGGCCACAGCCCTTGCGATTGAGCCCTTGGGCATCCGCTGCGTGAGGGAGCTATCCAGCGCAACCGAGCCGCCCGCTTTCTGTCCTGCCAAAGCGGCTCCGTTGGAAACCTTGGGTAGGGGTTGAGATGACAGTTGCTCGGGTGTGACGGTGCCCGCACACGTCGAGAACCAAGGGTGGGCCAGCAGCTCCTTGATCGTGCCGCGTGATTTGGGATCCTTTGTCAACATCCTGTAGGTAAGCAGAAGGATATGATTATTGATTGCAAGCAAGGATGCGAGTACCTGAGCCAAGTCAAAGCATGCCTGCACAGAGGCTGCGCATGGTGCGCTGTCAAGCTTTACCAAACGTCCATTGGCAAGCGCAGCCACTCACGATAGAATCACATCCTTTGCATCCTGTGATATGTGCGACCACGAGGAATCTTTGAACTCCAGGGGCTCGTGCAGGATCTTGAAGAAGACCTCCCGCTCATTGGCGCCGTCAAAGGGGGCATAGCCACCAAGGGCAATGAACAGCACGATACCTGTGCTCCAGATGTCAGCCTCTTTGCTGTATGCCTCCCTGCAAGGACGGTAGCAAACACCTTCGGATGGAAGGAGGCCTCTAGCACAGGTGGGTCTATCTAGGCCCATGCAGCTTGCCTTGAGCCTTGCGTGCCATCAGGCTGCCTGACGTTGTCAACCTGTGCCTGCTCGCTCTCCATCCCGACTGCCTACATTGTCCCGCAGTGCTGACTTGCTCTCACTCCTCAACCCTCTTTCCACCCTCTCGTCGTACCTGCCCAAACCTTTTCCTGCACTGCCCTCACCTGAGCACCTCGGGCGCCACATAGTAGGCTGAGCCCAGCACCTCACTGAGCATGGGGCCGCCCTCGGTGAACAGAGCCGCCAGGCCAAAGTCGGTCAGCTTCACAGCAGACGACTCAGTGCGGTCCACAAACATGATATTCTCAGGCCTGTAAGTGGGTACAAAATGCGGCCAAGCTAATTAGGCTGTTTGACAGCATGCACGTGAACGGTTCCTGCACTGTTTCCAGGTACAGCCAGCACCCGTTGCTGCTTTGGCTTCAAAGCAGGAAAATATGTCTGTCTGTCGCGGTATGGCTTTTCATGCCCTTGTCCACCCACTTGATGTCTCTGTGCATGACCCCCAGCGAGTGGCAGTATGACAGCGCCTCTAGCATGCTGCGGATCGTGACAGCCGCCTCCGCCTCCGTGTACCTGAAGCACACAGCACCACAATCCAGACCAGCTCAAGGATCAGGCGGTTGCATAGCTCAGCCTATCCAATAATCGAGTGTGCGGTGTGCGCATGACACGAGCAGTACATCATTTGTGTTGCATCTGGGCAGCGTACTGTCACACCTGGGCTTCTTACATCAAAGAGCATTGTTCCACTTGCTTGTGCACTTCTGTAGTCAAGACGGGCATCAAACCGCCAGCAAGTAGCCACTCCCTGTGACCCCTTGCCGCCCTTGGCATATGGCCCTCACCTTCCAAAGTTGATCAGCCTCTCAAACCAGTCTCCACCCTGGCACAGCTCCAGGATTAGGTGTAGGTCCTCCTCGTCCTCATAGACCTCCCTCAGGCCCACCACACCAGGATGCCCACCCACGGTGTACAGCACCTCAACCTCGCGTAGCACGTCAGTCATGCTGAAGTCGTGCATGCCCTGGACCCGCCGCTTGCTCACGCTCTTGCATGCCCAACGCTCGCCGGTGGTGCGGTCCATAGCAACGCACACTGCTCCAAACTGCCCTCGTCCAAGGGCATCCGCCAAGATGTACTTGTGGCGGACGTTGCCCGTGCGCCGTAGAACCCAAAGGCCGGGCTCAGCGGCGCCGCCCTTGGCGGCTGGCAGCTGAGGGTGCATAGGCAGCACGGGCGGCGGCGGTCCCCGGTGTGATTTGCGGTTTACAGACTTCTGTGACCCGACGCTGTCAGGGGCGGACATAGGGGATGTTGCAGGTGGGCTGTCAGGAATGGTCTGGCCCGGCTGGGATGCAACCTTGAGCCGTGACTTGTTGCGCTCACGGACAATCACGCGGGTTGCGGGGTCTGAGACTGCCTGCGGCTCAAAAGTCACAGTGGGACGGCGCTGACGTTCGCGTGTGGCTTGGTCCTGTGGTGTGGACTCACCATCCTCCTGTTGAGGGGCTGATTTGGCCCTGTTGCTCAAATCCTCTGCTGATGGGGATGGAGAGGACTCTGTACCATCATCTACAGATAACAACGCTGCAGGGGACACCCTTTCCAGGGATGGCCTCTGTGACACTGGCACCTGAGGCGGGAGCTGGGACGCTGCAGTCGGCTTGGAGTGCGTGACACCATTCTGGCTGTGTCTTGGACTAGCTGTGGCGCCTGGAGGCAAGGCCTCAGCTTCTGCCTTCTTCTGTTGCTTCGTGCGCCGCTTGCTTGACCTTGACTGCTTGCCGGTGCTGGGGGAGGCGTCGCGCAGGACGGCGCCGAGGGCATCTCCAAATGCCTCCCCGGCTATGCCACCCTCAGATACAGAACTTGCAAAGGACGCAGCGCGTGACTTGAAGGATTCCAGAGCTGTATCTGCTAGCTGCTGCATGCCCCCCCCGTCATCAGCATGATGAGCGCTCTTGAAGGCCCGGATGTGGTCGGCATTGTCCTGCGGGGAGCAGCGAACATGCGCATTAAGCATGCTATGTTTGCTTCCATAGTGGCTTGCAAACACACAACTTCAAGCCGTCGTGCAAGGCTCTGAATGCCGTGGCGAACAGATACGAGTGGCGGAGGCGAGCAGCCAACAACAGTGCACGCACCATGTAGAAGTTGTGCAATTGCAATTGATTGCTGTGCATCAGATGTTGTTGCATTGCCGTGCTGCCTACCTGGAAGGTGACAGTCGGCTTGAGCTCCTTCTTTGCTTCTCCAGAGACAACAGGCCTGGAGCTGCACGAACCCATTCAGCCTCTGGAATTTGTCGAGCGTAGGTCAGATGCAGGCCACCCAATAGCACCCACGTCCGGCGACCCTGTACAATTCGTTGTGGGGCGTCAGCAAAGCATGCTGTGCAGGTGCTTCCTAACCAAGGCGACAACAACCGTCACGATGTGAATGATGCCGGCGCACTTGATGGTCGCAGATGATGAATGCGTTCAATGACTCTATGGGCTCAGGCTATATTTAAATCCATGCAGGAGGTTGGCTGCTTATCCTGCTGTCGCTCGCAAAACAAAGTACGGCAGACGGTTTTCTGTACGCTGCGTAGGTTTGTCATATCGGGTTTGTCCGTTCCACTGCATGCACAACTTCCGTTCTGTCCGTTCCACTGCCACTGCCATGCACAACTTCTGCAACGTTGAAGAGGCAACTGGAACATGGAGATTGTCGGTGGGTATGTGTGCGCCACAATGCCCTCATGTACACCACAAGCACTGTGTTCCAGCAAGCCAGCCGAGCCAAAGGACAGTGAGTGGAACTGCAGGGTGGGGCTAGTGCTGATCATGATGAAGTGAAGGCGGGGCCCGGGCTAAGTCCACACGGGCGCTGTGCAAGGTCCAAGTTAGACTGACTGATCAACCACGCTGATACTGAGTGCTGATGATGCCAGCAACACTTGGTGCAGCTAATACCAGCATTCAGGTATCTGTTTGCAGCCATGTATACACGAAATATATGTGCACGAAATCTGGGGCTGTGATTCATAAACATTTATAACAACGATCATGTCTTCCTCCATCAATTTGATTACGTCATATCCCATTTGTTGCCTGATCATTGCCGCATCTGCATGATAACAGGTATGTTTGAGGTGGCGACGCCCCAAGAAATCCAACAAGAGCTAGCAGAGAGTGCACTGAACAGTTTGATGAATCACAGGCCAACCTTGCCTGAGCACAATGGCGTTAGCACAAAATGTTGGATTGTCTGCAGGGAGGGGAGTCCATGAATGAATGATCCAAAGAGACGAGATGAATGATACGTTGGCATGATACGTTGGACCTCGTTATGTGTCAGTAGCTGCAGGACCAAGCAGGCCCATGTCAGGGTGACACCTGCCAGACAGCACGAATCACTGCCCATCAACACGTGAACTGATATGAATGTGTGCAAGGAGTCAACTCAAAGGACGGTGTACAATGTGTGGATGGATGGGGTGTGACGGGCCTGAAGACGCAAGTACTGCTGCTCCAGCACTGGTATGCTGAGAGAAGCCACGCAGAGCCTATCCTGGCGGCCACCCGTCAGACGCTGATGATGGGCCGCCAGAGCCGGTCCAACCGAGCAAAACTTACCCGGGCACGTTTCTGGAGGTCAGGTTCTGTCCAGCATCTTGTAGTAAGGGCTGCAGATGACCTAACTGTTTAACATTGTAGAGTCCAGGCCAGCCATGTCAACAGTGCAAGCGTGGTCAGGGTCAAAGTGCGTGTGCTGACGCCCTCCAACACCCATGCACTACATTTGGTGTAGCGTTAGCACAATGTTGGATTGCCACAAGATTTGGACTGCGCAGTAAGGGTATCCGCCTGCTGAGATGTATAGAAACACCTCCTACCAGTTCAATTTGCAGTCCAATGTTGGATTGTCTGGCAAGCCGGACCTCTCAATCCGGCAGCCCTTGTGCGAATTGAACTGTTAGGAAGTGTCTCTAACATCCCAGTAGGTAGGCGAGTACTATTACTGCGCTGCCAAAGTTTGCGGCTTTAGCGGATTCCGGAAGCGTGAAGAGATCCGGGAGAGGTTCGGCGTTTGCTAACAGCCGTTGGACCGCCTGTCTATTTGAAGCCCTCAAAAACCGTCCTGTACTTTTTCAAAACTCATCAACCCTCCACACTTGCTCTGCAGTTTGCCTTGACTCCAGTTTGCAACATGCAACACGCCTGCTTACAATCGCCGATTGTGTCATTCTGACTCAGCGTCTGCTCGGCTAACCCTAAAGCGCCCGGCCTGCGCCAAAAACTGATCTGCAGTCATAGCTGAGGCTTTGATAATCCATTTGAATCCTTATCGAGCGTCTTTGTAGAGACCGCCAGTCCAGAAAAAGTCAGTGCAACCCAATGCCCCGGTTGGCTAGCAGTAGCCGGCATGGCAACAGGTTGAGCACTAGATGCCCCACCACGGGGTTGCAACCTCTGGTGGTGCCTGCCGTCAAGCCAGCTCGGGGAATGCTCCATCGGGAGCAGTGCCATCGTCGCACACAAGTTTGCAGGGCGAAGGATGATGAGGCACCTGATTGGGACAAAGAGATGAGCATTTTCAACAAGCGGCTGTCTGCACCCAACCAGCTAGCCACCCTGCGAGAGCTTGAGGGAAAAGTAAACGTCGGCAAGGTGGGCTGAGCTCAGATTGAGCATGCGACCTTCAGCTTCAGTGATCACAGCTCCAGAGCCTGGTATCTAAGCTACCGTTTACTACTTGTGGTTGCATTCAGGTTCTGTTCGTTAAGGACTCCTTGGCAATCGTGAGCGGGTTGAATGCAGATGCACCACTTGGCACCAAGCTATCCTTTGTGACTGGGGGCACAGGGTGAGTGAGCTTGCAGGTTGTTGCGTGCAAACCAGGCCGTATGCCCAACGTGTTATACAGCCTGGTGGTTCAGCTGCGTAGGTAGCATTATCGATAATGTTGTTGCACTGGAGCTTGGGCCAGCGCCATGACAGGTCTTGGGCACAAAAGGCCCGGTGACAGATAATCGCAAGCACATACTAATCATAAGCAGACAATTGTAAGCATAGGCGTAGACAGCTAGATGTAAGCACATGCGCCACTAAGGTTAGACCAAAGGCGTGGCCTGTCTTTCTCAATTGCATTCTGCTCTGGACAGTGTGAGGCACACAGGTCCTTGTATGCAGACGCAAATGACAGTAGACCATGCGATTGCTGGCAGGACGTCTGTTGCCAGCATGCGTAAGCCCACCAAAGCTCGTTGCAAATGTTAGACATGCTTGCAAGTGTCTGCATCTGGTGCAGCAGGGTGCTGCGTTTGCTCCTGTGAAGCGGTTTGTGCTTGCTTGTGGCTGTAGCGTGTTGCTTTGGCACCGGTCTGACAACATCGCATTTGCCTTAATTCTGGGTGGAGCCTCGGCCATCAACCAGGGAACAGTGCTGCAATGCAAGATCAAGGGAGTGTTGCAGGTGAAAGCAGCCTCGGTTGGCCCAGGTGTTTCTGAACAGTTCATAGCACACCAGTGACACGTCATTCTGACACAGGGCCTTAATCCGCAGTGTCTGAACAGTCAGGCAGCCCACAGGCATGGCCTCGAGCTACTGCCAGCGTCAAGCGCACTGCAACGTTCGCCAGGCATGGACGGTGCCTACAGCTTTCAGCTCCAGTGGTTGCCACAGTCGATGCACATGATGATGCAATGCAAAAGACAGGTGCCCTGACACCCAGCCAATAGGTAAGCAGCAGTTGAATTGTACCTGATTTGGGTGTTCAATGTCCTGCACGCTCCAGGTGATTGACGAGGTCAAGGGGCCTGTGACCAAGAAGGAGTTTGAGCTGTTTGAGGTGCCTGTGAGCGAGGGTCTGTTGGGCCAGGTGGTCAACTTCCTGGGCCAGCCGCTGCCGGGGTTCAGCGCTGCAGCACCACAGCAGGAGGCGGGGAAAGCCACTGGGCGCAAGAAGGCGGTAGCTGCGGTTGAGAAGACCAGGCCCATGCTCGCACCGCAGGTAGACCTCGGCCAGCGACAAGGGTGTGGCGAGGGGTGTGGGTCACGCCTGCTATGGTCAATCAGATGCAACTCACATGGGCAGGCATGTATTGATACAAGGCATGCCGAGGACAGGCTGCTACGCGTTCTGGGCTTGAGCCGACGCCGAGGCAGGGCCAGGTCATGTCGATCCGTACCGCTTTACCAGGCCCACGTGCAAGTGAAGGGGATTGCGATACATTTGAAGGGAATTGCAGCACACCGCACTGACGTGTGAATAAGTGCTACTTATGGCAGAGTTTGATTTTGGCAAGCTGCTGTCAGCTTGGTAGTGGCCCTGTTAAGACTGTCTGTTGCACTCACCAGCTGCTCCCGCTGCTTGGCCTGCGCCGCACACGCACCCTTGTGTGTTCAGATCCCCGGCAAGCACCGCGAGCAGATCAACGAGCCGCTCAGCACCGGTGTCAAGGCGCTGGACCTGCTCACACCTGTGGGCCGGGGCGCCAGCCTGCTGATTGTGGGGCCGGGGAAGAGCGGGAAGAGCTGCCTGGCAGAGGATGCGGTGTTGGGCCAGAGGGATACAGGTGCGGGCGGCTGGCACAGGTGATGGGGCAGAATCACCCGAGCATCCTGATGTGCACACACCAGCCAAGCCCCGTTGCTGTGTCGTGCTGTGATGCATGCCTTGTGGGTCTGGCAGACTTGCCATGCACACAGTGTGCTCTGTGTATTCCATTTCCTGCGCTCACTTAGATCAACCGTGCTCACTGTTTTTCATGTGGTTTTCCTTCAGGTGTCCAGTGCGTGTACGCCAGCACCAGTCGGCCGCTGGAGGAGGTGAGGGAGATGCAGACGCGGCTGCAGGCGGGGCGCGTCATGTCCAACACGTGCATTGTGGCGTGTGCGCCCAACGCACCGCTGGGGGAGAAGTACGCAACGCTCTGCATGGCGTACACCATCGGAGGTGCGCACAGGGTGCACGGACAGACAGGCAGGCTTGACAAGCTGTGGTGTGCCGGATGGAAGGGGCTAGTAGGCTAGGCATGAGCGATAGGCTGGTGGCGTCATGATACTCTGACGCCTGGCTCAGTTTAAGGAATGACGTGGAGGTGGGTTGGACTGGGTTATGCCAGCATAGACAGGCCCAACTCAAGGGTCGCTGGATTTCAATGCGACTAGTTGTCCATTTGCTGCCAGGGAAGAGAGCACATGCACTGGTACGCAGGGTTGACGATAAGGTTGATGAAGATCAAGTAACAAGAAAGTGAATTCTACTGTCGAGCACATGACACTTAAGCCGGCCTTTGTGAGGTGCAAGCTCTGCACGTGCACTACATTTGCAGTTTCAAGCCATATCACGACCGGTCCGTCCGCATCACCCCCTGTGTCCCGCATCCTGTGCACATGTATGTGTTTCCAGAGGCTGTGCGCGACCGCGGCGGCCATTGCCTGGTGATCGCTGACGATATGTCCTCCCTGGCGCAGCTGTGGGACACGCTGGCCATCACGGGGCTGGGCGGGCTGGGGCAGGAGGTGGTGAGCGGGAGGGGGGAAAGAGCTCAAGCAACTCAAGTGCACAACTCAAAGGACGCAGGCGAAAGAGCGACGGGCGCACTGCATCAAGGTTGCAAACGACATGCCCTGCTCTTGACCTGTGACCAGGGAGCGCCAGTCAGTGCAGAATGGCGCGCAGAGGGTGCCTCACAGTGCGACACGATCAGCCTAGAGTGGAAGGACAATTGCTGTTGGATGGGCAGCACAGTGGGAGGGCCATAGCACTGCAGGCAGGAACACTGTAGGCAGGAACACATGTATAAAGGACAAAGGAAACGACTCGACCTGTCCTTTCCGATGCTGCACCATGCGCATTGCGCAGCAACACCGTCACGTGCTCTTCAACGTGCGCTGGCAGCATCTCAATGCTGCCCCACACACACATCACTCACACACACACACACACATCACTCACACACACACACACACACGTGCTCCTGACATCCACGCTTGCTATCAGGCGCGCGAGGGGTTGATCAAGGACTCTGCGGGCCGTGACCTCGCCCTGCCGGTGCCCGAGCGGGAGGAAGAGCTGGTCGACTACGAGGGAATGCTTGTGTCGGGGGCGGTGGCGCAGAGAAGGGGGTAAGCGGGCAGGTTTTGAGGGAGGAAGTGAGGAAGACCATAAACTCAGTCGGATTAGGCATGTCAGCAAGCAGTGACTTCAGGGAGGAGGCAAGAGGGGTTGCAGGATGGCTTGATCAAGGTGATGCAACGGATGAAGATCCATGTTCAGAAGTGCCAGGACGCAGGCATGTGAGGCGATGCAATTGCCTGTTGATGAATGACACAAGGTCGTGAAGTCTGCACATAGGGCAGGAGCTGTGAATGACCGGCAGTCGGTATGGTCTACACAGCCGCATGTAGCTTGTTATCAGCCATTGGAGATTATGAGCTACTGAGGCAGACATGAACAATGGTAGCTGTCAGTCTGTGTGCCACTTGTTGTTGTGTGCAGGTTCTTCTCCACGCTTTTCATGCGCACAGCCAAGATGTCCAAAGCTCTCGGAGGCGGCAGGTGCGGTCCGGCTGATCATGGACACTGGCACAATGCAAGGCGCCACCCTGTTTCAACAGCCAGCCGCCAGCTACACATGTGCATGCCATGCGTGTGCAGCAGCTACTCAAACTGTCTCATGTATTAAGTATCCAACAGTTTTATTTCCAGCCAAATTCCAGCTTCTTTTCTTGCGGTTTGCCGATGTGCCCTGTCCTGTTACTGACATGCTTGCTGTGGGTGTGTTCTGCAGCCTGAGCGCGCTGCAGGTTGTTCCCGGCCGGCCCGCCACAGGCGTGACCAAGAAGGTGGACATGAGCAAGTACCAGACGCTCAGCGAGGAACAGAAGCAGAAAATCAAGGTAACAGCACAGGACACAGCTACACCTGTGAGGCTGCGGCTTGCATTGCACTTGGCGCTACTTCAAGCCCGTCGTCGCTACAACCTTCAACTGGATCAGACACATGTTTTGTACAAAAGTTTTAGCTGCCAGCCACGGTTCAGGGCTCCTGCTGCAGAGAAGCACCTGGGTTGGGATTTTGGCCCCTTCAAAGGCACACCATCTGTTCCCGCCTGTTGTCCGCAGGCTGTTCTTGACCGGCGTCAGCAGGAGGAGGCGGGCAGCGCCGCCACGGCCCCAGGTGATCTTGACACGGAGGCGGTCGAGGAGTTCATCAGCATAGCGGACGGTCAGGTGAGGGCGGCACACCAGGACAGCTGTGCATGTGCGACACACCATGTCAATGCAGGAACGCTGCGCTGCCCCTTGCCAGTGTGTATGCAAATGCGCATGTGCATAACAACAGGGCAGCAGATCGGGCGCCTTGAATCAGTCCACATCTAAAGTATGTGTGCATGCGGGCCCTGTCTTGCCACAGTTGGTGCTGGATGCCCGGCCCAGCCCCGATGCACCGTACCGTGCAAACCCCAAGCTCAGCATCACTCGCATCGGTGGGCGCGCCTTCCCCCGAGCCATGGACACGCTCGCGCCCCAGATACGGCTCAGCCTGGCGCAGGCAGAGGACGCACGCAAGTGAGAGGCAGGCAGGGAACAGGCGTGCAAAGCAACTTGCTTGTGCATTGATGCATGGCAGCCACTCAGGAGAGCAGTTGCTCTGGGGGACTGGTGAGAGCAGTAAGCAATTGTACAGCATCCAGACCACAGGGATGCAGAATCAGACAGTCGCAGGCGTCATCGTGCTTGCGTATCCCACAGCTTTTTCTGTCTAAACACTAGAACTGAACTTGTGAGCAGTGCTATTTGTACTGTTTGTACACTGTTTGAACTGTCGCCTATCGGCCTGTTGGTGCCAGCAGGTGTGTCATGCTGCCGTGTGTGTGGCTGTCCTGCATTGTGTCATGCACGCATGTTGCCCGTGTGCGTGCCCTGTCCTGTCGTGCTCAGGTTCAAGCTTGACTCGGCCGGTGACCCGCTGGCGCGCAAGGCCGACGCCATGAACCTGCGCATGGCCCAGGCGCTCACCCAGGCACCCGGGCACCCGGCGTCACTGGAGGAGCAGGTGGGAGGGCATGGGGCCTGCAGGCACTGACAGGGGCTGCAAGGAACAGACATGCAACAAGTATTCCATCAACGCGAGAATTTGTATGGTGCTGCTTGGCCGGAGTTGGCAAAGAAGGACTGGGCAGGCTTTGGCAACAGGCAAAGGCCATGACCAAAGGCTGGGTAGGAAACGTTGTTGTAAAAGGGGCGGGCAGCTTCTGGCCAAGTGTCGACGCAAGGTGCCAAAGAGGTTGGAGTACGTGCTGTGCAGGTGGTGGTTGTGCTGGCAGTGCAGCAGGGCCATGCCGACATCGTGTCGCCCGAGCACGTGCCGGCCTACCTCACCAGGGCAGTGCAGTTTGTGGGAGCGGCCGCGCCCCAGGTGAAAGCTGGGCAGGGCTGGCAGGGTATGCAGGCAGACCTTAAGGCTTGGGACTGGGTTCGCAATTGGAGTATAGTCTATTGCCTGCTTTGTCTGGCACTGCTGCGCCGCCTGCAAAGCCTGGTGCACACGGCTCACAGTCTCCCGGTGCCCTTCATCACGCCTGAGGACACTTGGTCGAACAGCAGTCGAGTTGAAGGTGCCGCGGTTCCGGGTAGAACGCACCATCCGGTGTGGCCTGCCTTGCGGCTTGTACATAGTTGTGGCCAGAGTAAACAATGGTCAGTCTTCATCGTACTGACCAGCCTGGCCACTTGTAACCCGATCTGCTCTTTCTTGCGTGTGTGGCGTTATGGTTGTGCAGGCTCTCCAAGAAATCCGGTCTACCCGCATGCTCACGGCCACGGCTGAGAAGGCAATCAACGATGCGCTTGCGGACCTGGGTCGCGTCATGGGATCAGCGCAAAAGCAGTAAAGCTCAAGGTGCAGCGGTGTAGCAATGAGGGTACTGATGAGTCGCCAGCAGAGACAGAGGTACTGCAGTGGAAGGCATAAGGTGGTAACGAGGGGCGGCTGGCATGTTCCTGGAAGGAGCCTGACAGGTCAATCGAGCGGTGTTGCATAGAGGTACAGGATTCGCCTGTGTTGTGAAGCTTACAGCAGTAATATACGGTATTTCTTGAGTGTTTTACCATACGACTTGGGGCAGGAGAGATGCTGCTGTGCAACTGTTAGTGTTGGACCGTGGCCACACTAGTGTGAATGGCTTGTGACTGGACGCTTAGGGTACATGCCAGTCAGCAGAGGAATCGCGTGTGAGTGCTCCTGTTGACATGCACTGACGGGCGGTTGGCATCACATGCACGTGCCGAGTTCATTGTTCGCAAACAGGAAGGTCTGATGATAGGCAACGGCAGGTGGTTGACACCTTGTTCCGGAATCGTACAATGTGACGAGTGTTTTGTTTTGCCTTGACACCTTGCACATTTGCTGTGACTGACACCGAAGTATGGCATAACTCTGCTGGGCTGGCAGACATGCCATGCAACTTAATATGCACATCAAGGCACATCCTCCATGCAACGTACAGTTGAGAAGGTTCTGTACGTGTGCCACAGGACATGGCCTTGCTATGGCACTGTCATCGCAACTGAACACATAACTCTGCCTGAACTTCTGGCGCAGTTGGATAGCGATTACATGTGGAGTTGGTGTTTGAGAATCCCACTGCTTATGTGAGTTTTTTCTTTTGGAATGTGTGTGTGAGGATAGAACAATCCTTTTTCTTGCAGCCTTGGATGCAAAGTCGTCTGTTGTGTGCGTTGCTGCTGATCCCACTTTGCTGGGGCGATCCAGGCAAGACCTTGACTCCTGCCAAAGAATCAAGGCTTTACAAATGATCAGTACCGAACTATAATGTTGTGTGGAGGCGATTCCATCATTTTGTTTGCGGATGTATGCCCAACAAACCTTGACGGCCTGCTGGACGATTGTATCAGAGCTGTGCAGACTGCCTGCCAATGCCTGCCCATGCATTTTGCCTGGCGCGTTCAAGAGCAGTGACAGAGGGAAACTACCACATCTCTAATCTGGTTCCAAGCAATGATTGTTACATGAACATGCCCGACGCACGTGTGATGCGGTGCAAGAGAGAAGAAGCGCCAGTTATTGCCCTTCAACAGTCAACCCAGCTCACTTGCTGTCTTCAAAACAGAACCAACACACGGGTACGTGAAGAGTCTTGCCCCACACACTGCAATGCATGAATTGTACAGAGACACACGCTGGACTATGTCAACAAACATGTCAACGAGAACTGTATCGGAGGTGCTGTCACGTGCTCCTTAGTTGTAGCCCGTCTGCAAGTGTCTGGCCTAGCAGCAGCCACCTGCGCAGCTCCTGCATAACCTGCAAACACACGTGGGTCCAGTACGGCAAGGTCACGTGTGCAGCACTGCCCTGCTGAGGGTTCACGTTGGCACTGCCATGTAAGACAAGCTTGATGACATGATTTGTACATTGAGCCTGCCGTCCGCTACAAACTGATGATGCAGGACGCCAGAGCCTTGGCCTGGCGGATCAGCGGCACACACCTGTGCTCGCTCCACAGCGTACACATTGTGCCTGCACAGGAGGACCGACTGCGATGCACCATTAGAGCTGCCTGTTCCGAGGGCGTCTCCAGACTGAACAACCATCCAACTTGCTTCGTCTTGTTCACTGCCGTCAACCGCCGCACCCTTCGTCACAACCCCCTGCTCGGGCTTGTTTACCACACACACGTCAGGCACTGGAGCGCTGGCAGGCGCTGCTGATGTGCTGTGACCTAAGCTGTGCTGTGCGGGTGCGGGAGCGACATGCACGCCATCTGCTGCGGCCAGCGCCCTACGCACGCGTTGCCGCACTCCCTCCACTGGCGCTGCTGGCAAAGCCAGCTGGTCTACAGGCTGCTCGCTGCCAGGGCCAGCATCGCCCGTCAGGGCCAGCACGTGAAACAAACCGGGCCAGCAGCAAAGACCTTCGCCTGCTGCACTGTCACTGTCAACCACCATGGCGCCGGCTGCCTGCTCCTCCCCAGTAGATGCATCATGTCGTTGCTGCATCGAGGAAGTTTGGTTTGTGGCCGTGGCTGCTGGTTGGCTTGTGTTGGCCATGTGCTGGTGATGCGCCATCTGTCGCCATCTGAGCAACACCTGAGCGACCTGCTCTGCAGTGGCAGCCACCTGACCCGTAGCCAAAACCGCAGCCTGCAACACCTGACCCTCGCTCATCATGTCACGAGCCTGCTGTTCTCGTTGCTCACTGTGATTGCTGCTAGCTGGCTGTTTGGTGGCAGGGCACCGCGTGGAGCCCTGCTTCTGAGTCCTCATGCCTTGCTCAGCCCGCTGGGTTGCATCCACCGCACCAGATGATGTGGCGTCTTGGTTGGAGCTGCTCCCATGCCGCGGGCCCAGGGCGACTGCAGTGTTGATGCACAGCCCGGGCCTGGCATCATCACACGCCTGACCGGTATGCATCCGCTCCCCGTCTTCCTCCGAGCTCTCGCTGCCTGACGCCAAACCACATGCCTACATGGCAACAGGCATCAAGCCATTTGATTGCAATAATTTCAGTGGCTTGCAACGAGTGTCATCATTTAGTGATTCCATTCTCTTGCAAAGGTGACAATCAATACAGAAGTCTGACATGAGCAGGACTTTGCACCGTGGCTGGATGAAGTGTCGGGCTATATTGCCGAAGCCCTTGCCTTTTGACACCGCTACTGCCCATACAAGAACATCCTTGCAATTTAAGCAGCTCGTGCTTCCGCTGTCATTGTGTATATATTCTGCTGTTCTAGCCTATTTGTTTGTGCATTACCTCGGATTCAAGCAGATTTATTTCCGATGTAGACAAGGTCTCTAAAGAGGTATCGCAATGGCCGGTAACTTTACAAGACTTCCATGCTGCCCACCATACCTGGAAGATTATGGGCATCAACTGGGTAGCCCAGGAGGGCAGCCTTGCATCCCCTTCGTTGTCACGTGTGGAACCCGAAGCAGCAGCTAGAGCGGAGGTCTCAAACTCAAACCGCTGCTGCTGCCCCTCAGCTGGCCTTTGGTTGCCCCAGTCGCACATCGGTCCACTCGTTTTAGCAGCACCTGCGTCTGTGTGACTGTCAATGCTTGCTGGTTCTGCTGCCATATGACCGCCTGCCAGCACGGACTGAGGAGGCCCTTTGGCTGCCCCATGCCGGGCAGCAGAGTGGTCTGGCAGGCCCGCACGAAAATCAACCCCAGCTAGACAATCACGGCGTGCTGGCACCTGTTGCTGCTGCTTCTGCTGGTGAAGTTGGTGCTCCTTCTGCGTCATCTGTTTCTTTGCCACATGTTGCTGCAGGAGCTGCTGCCTGGTAGGGGCACGCGCAAGTGTAGACAATTCGTTTGTCCCACCCAGGCCGTCAACAGTCGGTGCGTCTGCCTGGCCTTGCACGCCCTTCCGCTTGGTTGCCGAACGCGGCGTGCGGGCGCGCCCTGCTGCACCGCTGCTGTGAGGGGGCCGCCCGTGCGGCAGCGTACAGCGCTCGGCTACTGCTGCCCCCGCCTTCAATGCAGCGACATCTGCAACATCAGAAGCCATGCTGACATTTCCATCCTGAGCCTTGCTTGCCGGGTGTTCCGCATGTGAAATCGTGTCTTTCTTGGAGGGGCTTGCAGCTGCTGCATGTGGTGGGGTCTGCTGCTGCGGCGATTCCAGTGTGTGCGCGCGAGTATGCTGGGCTCGGCTGGCTGTGGGCATCGCTCTTCGGCGCGCAGGACTCTTGGCAGGACCCTGCTTCCTTTGCGCAGGGCTCGCAGCGGCCACGGCTTCCCTCCTCTGGTCGGCGTGGCTGCCGACAGGCATGGGCCCGCCAGTTCCTGTGAGTAGAGCGCATGAGCTATACGGGTATCAAACAAATTGAATCGCCGACTGATCAGATCACAACGAGGAAAAACCGCAGGTCGTCACATTGTAAGTCATCCTGATGTTTTCAAGTGTGTCAGTATACAGTGCACAGCGTTGAGCACACCGTTGCAGTGAAAGGAGGTGTGGAAGGTGAAAGGAGGAGGTGTAATCTCAGCAAACCCAACCGTTGGCAAGTGCTCACCCCGTGCTTGTGGGGCCCGATCCTCGCTCACAAGCGGCTGCATGTCACGTGGCTGGCAGGGGCCCACAAGGCCATGTGCCCCTCCCTGGCACCAGTCCATGTCTACCTCGCCAGGTGCAGCAGCCAGTATCAGAGGGGGTCCCATCATGTGGAAGTCCTGAAGGGTCAGCGGCCCACCCGCGTCAGCTAACAGCTCTGCATGGGATCAACCACACAAGCCTGTGCATGGAATAGAAATCCGGCCATTGCATTTGAAGGGAATGCAGTTAACAGTGTCAGCAGCACCAATTTTGCACATCTTGTGCTAGCCGACTGAGGCAGGAGGCCATGTTGCCAGAACACCTGCGTATCCCTAGTAGGCTGCCCTATTGTGCGTGCTTGCTCGCCACATGCATGGTGACACCTGACGGCTCTTTGCAGAGGCACAACACATTATCTCAAACTGTTTGCTGCCTGGCTGTGGTCAACGCCCCGTTCAGCCTCTCACCCTCCATGGAGGGCGGGTCGTCTAACATACGCTCCAGCGTAGCCTCTTGCTGGAGCATGAACTGCTCATCAGTGCCGTGTCTGCTGCAGCCGCTGTCCGGCACCGCCCCTGCATACACCGCAGCCTGATCTGGAATGGAGACGCCACCACCAACACTGGCTGGCAAGTTCACAGTCATTGCAAGCGCCTGCTGTTGGCCCCATAGGCCCGCACCACCTTCGACATGCCCTGGCAGTTCCGCCCACTGAGGAATGCCTTGGTAAATGCCTGGTTGTGCTGCAGCTTGGCCACTGGCGTCGGATGCAAGCCATGTGGGTCGCCCGCGGATGCCCTGATGCGCTGTGGATTGGGCCTCGACTGCTGCAGGGCATGTCAGGGGAAACCCAGTCATCATCAACACTGCTGGCTGATGCACCAGTGGAGCCGCCTGCATTGTCTGCTGCTGCTGCTGCTGCTGCTGCTGAAGAAGCATGGCTGTTGATGCTCCATGGGTGGTCGTCCTGCCTGCTTGCCCTTCCCAATCGGCACATGCAGTCTGCCGGACAGGTAATTGCCCGTGCACAAAGCCGGGAGGCCAGCGGTCAAAAGGCAAGCTGCCGGCTGCTTGATTGTAGCTGTACCAATCCGCCCCCTGGACAGCGGGTAGGCTGTCCTGCTGACTCGACATCCCGCACTGCATCTGCTGTGTAGATCTGGGTTCAAAGGCAGCCAAGGGGGCACCGATTTGGTCTGTTTGTTGCTTTGTGCCGTGCATGGCTGCTGGCTCTGATGCATGCGCTGCCTGACATGGCACGTCTTCAGGCGACCCAAACCAGTGTTTGCCTGGTGCAGCAGCCGGCCACAACATGCCCTGTAGCGAGACTGGTGCTGGATCGCCAAGCAGATGCATGGCACGGGTGAGCGCTCCTCCATCGGATACGCCGGCTGCTGATGTGTGCACAAGGGGTTTGCCAGCACACCCAGTGAACGCAGCGTTTGCCAGCGGTGGTGCAGGAGAGACGTCAGCCTGACGGTAGGAAGCGGCTGGATGTGGCGATATGATTTCCGGACGTCGAACCGAAAGCGGCGCTGAATCAGCCGGCGAAGCAGCCCTACGCTGTTTATCTTCCTGTGTGCCCATGCCTGCCACTCTGCTGTGCGCTGACCGACACTCAAGCTCGCTGTCAGACCGGCAGCGGCGGCAGGGTCTGGCGTGATCAGTTGCACCCTGCTCTTGTGGAGCCTGTACCCTGGCTTGCGCACAAACGGAGACGCCTACCGGCTCGGTTGCCCTCCTTTTGGCAGGGCCGTTGTCTGCATGTGGATACCGCCCGCCTGTTGGCGTTTGAGCTGCTATCCGTTGCGCAGGCGATGCCAACAATGCAGTGGATAGCGGAGGCAAGATCTGTTGCTGATGGTGTACCGCTGCTGCTCTGCTTCTCCAAACGTCCCTCACAACCGGTCCCAGATGTGGCGCTCGTAGCAGCAGCTGATGCATGAGATTTGCCATCTTGTCTACCCCGTGTTGCTCCATAGCAGCCAGTTGCTGACACAGCTGCACACGGCCCATCTCGTTCTCTAGCAGATGATTCAGCACCATCAGCTTGTTCTCTTGCGACGGCGATGCACACGGGGAGTATGTCAATGCACTACCATCATTGCGTGCTGATGCAGGCAGCTGCCCTACATGCTGATGATCCTGTTCCTGCGGCTGTTGCTGTTGCTCCGTCCGCTGGCCTTGCTGCTGCTGCTGCTGCTGCTGCTGCTGTTGTTGTTGTTGTTCTGTGTGCTGTGTTTGTTGCTGCTGCTGCTTCATGTGGCGTTGTTGTTGTCTGTAGGTGCTGCCCACGTAGCGCACAATCTCTGGGATGTCCTCATGCTTGTCAAGGGTACCTTGTGTGGCCTGAAGTATCCAGTGGCCGACCTACATGGGGCCAAGGGCACAACTCACTGGCTTACCCAAGATGCGAGCACAGCTAGTGCACCATTGGGTACATGCGCAATACACTAGAACTGAGGACAGAGTGTAACAGAGTGCAACTGTCGCCCTGTGTATGGCCAACATGGATTGATGCTACTGCACAGCTACGTACCTGTTGTTGGCCATGTGCCAGCAGCACTTGGTGCAGGGCACTCTTCACGCTGGGCGTGAGTAGGGAGAGCAAGCCGTGCAATGGACTGCCCGGCTGAGCGCCCGCGCCCCGGCCAAGTATGTTGCGCGCATGCTGCGGATGTGCGCTGTCGTGGGCTGGTAAAGAGAGGCTTGATGTCGGAGGGACCAGCGGGGCATCCTCTGCCATGATTGCTCAAGCCCTAGTGAAGCGCTATGTGCGCCTGCATGAAGCTTGGCTGTCGTGATCTGGGCAAACAGGGAGGGACCTGCGATGCATGGCGCGTGCCGTAGGCGCAGTATTGAGTTGAGCTGCAAAGTACCGCGCTCCAAAGAATGAAACAATTGACCATTGACCAGCGATGATCAAGAATAAGTGCGCTAACAAAAAACAACGATCGCCAAGTCGGTCGGCCATGCATTTTTTCACCTCTTACAAACGAGTCCGGCTTGAAGAACCGCAGCAGCCGCAGCACACGAGGCGGAGCACCTGCCGAAAGGTGATCGTTCAAAGGTGGTGATCCTCTTGGAGCAAAGCTCAGAAAGGGCTAATGCGCTCAACGATTGAAGGCTCGATGGGCAAAGAATTGAAGGCTCGACGTATCACTCGGCAAAACGTACGGGCTGCAGCTTCTGACAGGTGAACGTCCAGGAATGAGACATTAGACAGACATGAGACATGAGACAATGATTGTACCCTGTCCCGTGCGATATTCAGTCTCTCAGGGTTCTTAACGTCTTGCATCAAAAGTGCAAGCCAGCCGTGGAGCCTGAAGCCACTGGCGTACACTTGACGTGTTTGATAGCACGCGCCTAGAGCTTAAAGCACAGCCTCGGCCGCCGAGAATTGCCATGTCTTCCAAACCCTAGCATCATAACTTCATGTCGGTGACAGATGCCTTTCATTGGTCCTCAGAAGGCCGTGGAATTGTTTACGCCACAACAGCGGAAGCAAGGGGTGCGTTTAGGGCCCGGCAAGCTGCCATGCTGTGCACGCACGGCTCATTTGCATCATGGACACGAAAGAACGGCCCCTGTTGCCCAGGTGGCTGCCGTGTGGAGAGGGTTTTACGAGCGGTATGAGTTGCCGGCAGCAATCCAAATCCAAGCGTGCTGGAGGTAGGCAGCTCCTGACCAGGGTTGACATGGTACAGTGCATTGTACCATACACTTAAGGCTCGACATTTGCTGATTGATTGACATTGGCAAGTCCACTTGCACTCTCAATCAACTGCAGAATGCCCTCTGAGTTCATGCTCAAAGTGTCGTGGGTCGCATGAGCATGCCTTTAACACAGACTGTCACTTGTGTGTATGTAGAGGTTACGCCACACGCAAGTTCTTGGCAGCACAGCATTCAGGCACCCTGCTTCGTTATGTGAGGCCTACTCATCCCTGGGCACGGGACACAGCTGCTCGGGTCATCCAGAGGTGGTGGCGAGGGTACTGCGGCAGGCAGCATGCATGGGGGCGCAAGCGAGCTGTCATCCACATTCAGAGCTGCTGGAGGGTAAGCTCGAACCCCCATGCACCAGGGGCTGAACTCATGCGCGCACCAGGCGTGCACAGGGGGCTGTTCTCCCTTGTCCAAGTCCGTACTCATGTTTCTCTTAGCCTGCCTCCAACTGTCATTTGGATTCAATTTTCAGCCTTCCTCCACAATCGAGTCCATTGTAACCAATTCAGGAGGTTCATGCTGTTTGGAGACGCTAGCCAGCTGCCTGCAAGGCGTTTTTCACGTGTGCTGTCTGCAGGGCTATCTGACCAGGCGCGGGTGGCCGGCCCTGAGGCGCAGGGGGCGGGTCAGGAATGATGCAGCAACGGAAATCCAGAGACATGTGCGGTGGGTGGGCAGACACGCCCAAGGGCTGTATCTATGAACATAGTTGGTACCCCAGTGACAACCAAACTGAGCTTGAGTCTCTGAGTCTCTCAATAACTTCCCAGCATCACAGCACTCAGAGCCACAATCGCAGACGGTTGTATGTCGTCAACAATGTGCTTCAGACCTTGAGCAGCTGATCAATTGCATGGTGCTCTGTCCTCCTTGCCCTGTGGCTGCAGGGGCTACCTGGCAAGGGCGAGGCACCGGGGGGGCCCACGGTCCAAGCTACTGGCTGCGTACTGGCACCAACAGCAGCAGCGGGAAATGCGCACGTTAAGAGATTTTGCTGCTGCAGTTGTGCAGCACCAGTACAGGTGAACTGTTGCCGGACTGCAGTGAAACTCGTATCACCAGGTACTTCTAGCACAGAACAGCTGGATAATGTTTGGATGGGCTTCTTGGCAGCTGAAGCGCCAGCCTGAAGGCCGGCAGCTCATGTGCATGCCAGCATACACAGTGTGAGCTTGTGCTCCAGTGGACTCTTGAGCATCAGTGCTATGTCACCCTCACATGAGGGGAGGGATTTCCAGCCCATCCAACCTACATGTAAAGGGGATTGCGACACACCTGGATAGTAATGGTTGATGACATGACGGCCTTTGACATCATCTGACCCGGTGCGCACACAGATGGCCGATGAGACTGACACTTTCACAGTCATGCAAGCAATGTAAAGCGAGTTAGGCATCACTTAGAGCGACTGCAGAACAGCTCGCCATGCCATGCCAGCGGCAGGTAGCAAGGATGATAAGATGCTGCTGCGGTCCCTGTCAACTTCAACAATTGCGGCTTGTGCTGTCAACTTCAGGCGGTGGAGGGCCCGGCAGGGTGAGGCAAGGCGGGATCAGGCGGCCACGCGCATCCAGCAGGCCTTCAGGCAACACATGCATCGCAAGACTCAGATCAGAGGAGGCGGCAACTGCACACATTTTCAAGTGCCCGCCTCAGATGCAACACCTTGCAATTCGTCTCACCTTCTGCTTCCGTCCAGTGCTCCGGATATCCCCGCTGCCTCATCAGCTCATGCAGCGGTGTGCACTGGGGTCGGATTGGAGCGGGACAGATGTGCGCAGCAGCCAGGCCCGGTGCAGCCTGCGCTGATGACGACAGGTGCAGCAGGCCACAGGCAACCCAACACACTGCCTTCCTCACACGGGCACAGGTGGCCTTTGCCCTTGCATCAGCCGGACACAACCTCTATCAGCCCTGCACAGATACAGCAATCCAAGTCTCCAGCACGTCCCGCTCCACCCCCACGACTTGGCAGCTTTTCAGGACAGCAGCCTATGCCCCACAGGCGGTTTCATCGTTCATTTAGCGTGCCACACCCCGCGACTGAGGACGTTAGGGATGCCCACCCACCCGCCAGGCTTGCCTCCTTGCCTCGCAGCGTATCCTGCAAACCCCTGGCGTCCTCACTGATCCACGTGTCACTTCCACGCAAGGCAGCACACACTCATCCAGACAGCACGACAAGCAAGGCGGTATTCAAGTTACAAACAATGATTGTGGCAGACTCGCCCAAGCGGGGTCAGGTCAGGCCAGCTGCGAAGCCCTTCCTGCCTCAGGCCCTGTCAGTGTGCCCACCGGTGGAATTAAAGCGTGGCACACCTCCGCAGCAACATGCACGTAAGTGGACGACTGAATGCTCACGCACGCCACTGTTTCATGAGCAAAAACGCGGGGACAAACTGGGCCCACAGCGCCCTCCATGTGGATGGGGATCACGGGCCGCATCTGCACAGCTGAGCCTGGGCGGACAGGCGCATACGCCAATCAAGACAAGTGCTAGCGGTTGTCTGCCCCAGCACGTGATGTCACAAGTTAGTAGCCTGCATACACGTTGGCCTATGGCACAGAGCGTCTGCCAAGAACATGTTCGGTCATTTTTGACAGTAACTGCAGCAGCGTCATTCCTGATGATAGACGGTTCCCAGGCATTACGAGACGCACTGTCCTGAGGCTTGTGAAGCCATTGGCAGAGCGTCTGGTGTCGTGTGCCATCTTGTTCTGCAGGACGCCTGACGCCCAAGCCTCTGAAACTACTGGAAGGCAAACCCCATGCAGGCTTAGCTGCACCAGGCTCACCGATGCAGGCGTCATTCCAACAGCAGCCGCAGCTTGAATCCATTTCTCCGGTCGGCGCTACACCCTTGCTGCACGCACAGATCATGTCGGTCCGGCGATCAGTTAGCACGCTGAAGAAATGTTGACCACCACATGGTATAAGGAAACTCCAGGCGTTCTAACATATGTCAAGGTGATTGCAACCCGTGCACGTTGTGAGGGCACTGGCCATCCCCCGGAGCACTTCCCCGATACCAGGCGGTGCTCGTACAAGCCATTGGTAGCCAGAGTGATCTCTTAAACCTGGCGTGCAACATGGCATGACAGGAGCGCCCAGGGCCATAGTGACCCAAAGCACGTGGTGGAGTAAACATCCCTGTAGAGCACCAATTAAAAGACCGAGGTTCAGAACTTGATGGATATTCATGTGCAAGTCCTCTCTAACGGGGCGGAATGCTGGGTTTAGAGAAAGTCGTTGTGTTACCTTCTCTCTTCCTACTGACGATCCTGGCCTGGCAGATCTGCTTGTCAGGCACCACCTTATGGACTGGTGATCAACCACCAGCAGCTGCAGACACCTGGTCGAGTGTTGACCTGCACTGCATAGGAACGCAATTCATCAGTTTATCCATTCAGCAATGCACGCTTACTCGGTTGGCCTCCTACAAGATTTATGACTTTGGTGCAATCATTGACTGACGAGGCATCGCAGGAGGCGCACACAAGACATGATTGAGGCGATGCCTGAGAAGAGGTGCTCAACGATCGAATGCTTTCAAGGTGGTTTGTTTTCACAAGAGGGGCGGGATTCCAACCCGTCCAACCTACATGTGATACAAGAGGGGATACAAGAGGGGATTGCGACACACCAGGATAGTAATGGTGGTGGCCAACCGGTGGTGCCGGCACTGCCCCTGCATACACTGTAGCCTGATCTGGAACGGAGCTGTCACCTGTTGAACTTCGGATCTCATCAGGAGTTGACAGGACAGGCCATGAATGCCATTGAATACTTTCCAACGTTATGACATAAGCATTGGAGGTGTTCACAGGTTAGATTGATTATGCTTTTCGCTGACACAATGATGTTGAAGCACCGTGGAAGTAGGACGCATGCTTTTCGTTTCATCTCAAGTGTCCTTTCATCGCGCATTGCGGAGTGCAGCCCCTGGAACTCAGCTGTGCACGAGACCAGGCAGTGAATGCGTCCGGAGGTTGGGTGGCCAATCACTTTGTCACTGTCAGTGCGGATGTAAGTGCAGTTAGCTCTCTGAATTCCCTTGACAAATTGACTGTGCGTATCTGCTAGCCTGTTGTAAGCTTCCCCAAGTTGACGATGAGGGGAGCTGTAGGCCAAAAGACTTGCTGGTCCATCACAAAGAATTCCAACCCATCCAAGCATGTGAAACAATTTTGAAACCACCGAGAGCGTCGGCTTCTCTGTCTTGTCCGCAGGCCTTGTCGACCTATGGCTGTATCACTTCAGCAATTTGATCGTTTACAATGCGAACTGCCTGACAGTTCAAAGTTTGCCCAAGCAAGGCTTGACCTTGAACATCACATAGAAGTCGATGGTTATTGCAAGCGACACCTTGGATGGCCAACCAGTCCGACATTTGAGATGAAGAAAAATGTCTGGGCCATTTTGCTGGGTTGTGCAGCTCTGCATCGGCCTAACGGCTGGTGTGAAACCGCTGTAACATGGTGCGATGTCATGCTTTACTTGCTCCTCGTGCATGCAACTCCCAGACACAACAGGCCCAACTCGTCTTACACTTGTGATCAATTGCAGCACAGCACATACATCTGCCAGCCTGTGCACCATGCCAGGGTGCAGCAAACAGCCATAAGGGCTGCGGCCAAATGCTGCGTAGGCGTTTGTGCAACTGAATGTATGTTAGCAACACCCTGATGCCCTGCTACGTGTAATGTCAGTACATCGTACTTGCTGCACACAGCAGCGTGAAGCACCGTGCCAAGAATAGCCACTCGCACAGGCACACCACCTGCGTTGAACCATACAACGTTGTCAAAATGAAAATCCAGAAGCAACACGCTAGGTGCTCTCCTCCCTGCATCACACACTGGCACCAGATAAGGACTTCTGTGTGTCTCTGCCAAACGCAGCAAACCTACAGCCTTTGAAGCCAGGAGCACTTTGTCGACAGCGGTATGCTGATCCATCACCCTATTCACCTTGCAACACACCAGACCCTTCACCTTCACGATCAAACCTTCGTATGTAATCATGCCACTGCCGCAGGCACTGAGTGAGCCCTGAAAACGAGGGACTGTAAGCAGGCTGGCCTGATCGCCGCAACAACAACACATACAGGACTGTCCCTTTGCTTGCTTTGCTGCGGGGCACGGCAGTAGCCAGCAAGTTTCAGCCCATTCAATAACAAGCCCCCTGCACGTACAGGGCTTGCTGTGCCTTGGTGTCCGCACAGCTACCAGAACTGGGCCCATGCCCCTCTCATCATCCCAAAGCAGAAAGCAACAAAAAGCTGAAGAGTAAAAAGAGGAAAGAAAAACAGGCAACACAGGTGTTGCGCACGCGTTGCCCTAGTTAGACCACAAGGCCATGCGCCGCGCCAGCATGCACCCAGTACCATTAATAAGGATTGCGTACCCACATGTGCTCTCACTCAATTGGGTCACCTGACATGCAGGTGACAAGTCCATGTGTCAGGGTCTGTGGAACTAGCAGGGTCCAACATTCGCCATCCACCCATGTCCATCCTTTGTCAACATTCATGTTCACATGATCAGGTGATCCAGCCCGTCAGCAGTGCATCCCAATCCAAGCCCCACTGCCCGAATGCTCGAAGGAGCCCGTCCGCATGATGACTGGCAAATGCGATGCGGAGATGCACACCAACCAGCACCAGACCACATATGTGTTCAAGCAGAACAGAGTTTGCGGAATAGAAAACACATGCGCATCTGCTAGCCTGAAGTAACATGCTCCCAAAGCTTCATGCTCGATTGGCAATGTACACAACCAGCCAACATCTCTGTGACAGGCAGTTTTAACGTGACTTCAAAGCGTTTGCGAAGCCCCACAAATCATGACGTAATTCACAGAGTTGGGAGCTGCAACAGGGACAGCCAAAGCAACAGCCACCCTAAACAGGTGAACCCCCAAAACAGGCCTACTCCGCCAGCCAGCATTGGGCTTAGCGCAACACCCTGTGCCATGCCTCATACAGGCTACCTTGTTGGTGACCGTGCAAAGATCAAGACCAAATTTGCTTGGCCCAACCAAAGGCATTCCAACCAAGTGCCAAAGCAAAAAAGCAAGCTCTGCGGCTCATCCTTGCGATGTTGGACACGGGCTTGAGAGCAGCATGCACAGTGGCCAGACACTCTTTCTCAAGGATCACCCACTTTTGGCACACGGGCCAACATCGCCATGGCAGGGGTGGACAATGATAGGCAGCAGAATAGGCAGGCGATGGTGATCTATGCAGTGGTAAGGGTGTAAAATGCTTGACTCTCTTGATTGGCATGAGCTTGCTCATGGGGCGTGGCCACAGGGCTCGCGCCAAGCACAAAACAGCCATGGCAGAGCAGCAAGCCGAGAACGTCGCGTGGGAGAAAAGTCTCAGTGGGTAAGCGAATGCAACATATGCCAGTCTACCCTCTGCATGCGTAGGAACGGTAAACTCTGAGCCTGGGCTATCACAGACGACAGCATGGCCTGAACCCATGGCCACGTTTAATAGAACACACGACTGTGGCTTTGAGCTGCCGGACACTGCCCTGCATGCGCATCCTATGCAACATGAAAAGCATAGAAAGGCATGCAGTCAAGGAGGCGGTGGAAGGTAACTTGGCACCATCATGTCCAGCCGGCAACAACGCCACATGGAACACAATGGTTCTCTCATACACAAAAACAGCTGCTGAGTTTCTAATGTGTCTACAGCGCCTGAATCTAGCACCTTGGACATGATGAGCCCGGTGCAGCAATCACAGACGCATGTCAGTTTTGCCAAGAACCGAAATGGCTGAATACCATGCAAGCCCTAAACGCGTCACGCTCAACTCACTCCTCTCTTGTTCTCTCGTTGTCCTCACTCACTGCCTCTCGTTGTCCTGGTTCAATTCACTCGTTATGCGCTCGCTCTCACTCTCACTCTCAGAAATCTCACTATGTCACATGCCCACCCCCTTTCCCGTCCCTCATCCCCAGCCCCCACATCCCCTTGGTGCCGTTCATGGGCAACACGTGCAGGAGCGTGGGGGCCGAGTGACTGTGCAGTTTGCATCAGAGGAATACCTAAGCAGCCGGCACAACCGCCAGCACATGCGCGGCAAGATGGCAACCAGTATGCTGGTGAGCTGTCTTGCAATGCTGGCGCTTATATGCGTCGTGCAGACAAGCTGCATAACTATCCATCAGTCTTCAGAGTGCCCAGGATGTGGAGGGAGCAAAATGCACGACAGAACCCGTTGATTGTTGCAGAAAGCTCTTGGATCCTGGTGGCGCTGTCACGTGTGCTGGGGGAAAGGATGGGCAGGCGAGCCGGTGTCTCCTGCTCTAGCAGCAGTACAGGCGCTCCTCAATCTGAGGTGGGATGGGCTTGATTTCAGTTCCCAACTCCTGTTCAATCCGATACCTACAGTAAACAGGACATGATAAAGAGTCACGTCAGATTCCCAGAGTTCCCAACAATTCTCCCGAATTTTGCACCAGGGCAGTAAAAGTGTGTGCACACAGGAATGCCTGCAACCAACCTCAAATGCTCAACACAAGATGTTGGCCAGGGCTGCGTGTGAGCCAGGCTGGCAGCCAATGCACAGCAGGAGTGATATCATGCATGGCACACATACGCGCAACCCACACCTTTGTTCAACAACTTACAAGTTGAGGCGGTCATCGTACGTGATCAGGTTGACAGCCAGACCCAAGTGCCCGAAGCGGCCGGAGCGGCCCACCCTGTGTAGGTATGTCTCAGCGTTCTTGGGGAAGTCAAAGTTGATGACGACGTTGACTGATTGGATGTCAATGCCTCGTGTAAAGAGGTCTGCAGCCACATACAACAGCAAACTGCTGGCACAATGTGCATATGCCATGCAGATAGTAGTAGGTAGTAGCTGATGGGTTTGCCGGCGTTGCTGATTATCAAGATGCAATTCTAACTGTATGTCTGCCATTTTGGCTCCAGGCTGTTGCGCTGCTCACCAGAGGACACCAGGTTGCGACATAGTCCGTTGCGGAAGTCGTGGAAGACCCTGTTGCGATGGCTCTGAAGCATCTTGGCGTGTATGTAGAAGCAAGAATAGCCTAGCTCTGTAATCTTCTTGGCAAGCAACTCCACGCGGTTGACTGAGTTGCAAAAGATGATGGACTGGTTGATGCGCAGCTGCATATGTGCAAACAGGCAGGTGGCAGGCTTGCATGCTGTAAATACGGCAACAATCCGTCAACAATTTTCCTTCGACAACGAGTAGAATACATTCGTACACATGCATGGGTGCACCATGCATGGGTGGCGCATGCTCAAGAGCAGCATGCATGGGTAGTGCATGCCAAAGAGCAGCATGCACGGGTGGTGCATGCCAAAGAGCAGCATGCATGGGTAGTGCATGCCAAAGAGAACACTCATGCGTACCTTGGAGAAGAGTGTGTTGAGGCAGTGCACTTTCTGCTTCTCTTCGACAAAAGCATAGTACTGTGTGACGCCCTTTAGCGTGAGCTCGTCCATCAAGTTAATCACATACGGCTTGCGAAGCCAGCGGTCTTTGAATTCCTTGACGGTGACGGGGAATGTCGCGGAATAGAGCATGATCTGGCGATCTGGGGGCAAGAACCCAATGAGCTGTTCGATGATCGGCTGGAACTCAGGTGAAAGCAGCTTGTCCGCCTGCACCAAGACAAGCGACAGGGGTGAGGGGCGGGCACATACAGTAAGATATTTCGAGAACCCCATCTACCATGCGCTGCCCCTGCTGTAAAGTAAGAGCATACCTCGTCCATCACAAGCGTGGTGCAGTTCGCCAACTTGGCAACGCCCTTGCCCGCCAAGTCCACAATGCGCCCTGGTGTGGCGACGACGATATGCACAGTCTGGTACAAGCGCATAATGTCGTCTTTGAGTGTGGTGCCTCCAGTGGTCACCATGACCTCCACTTTGAGGTGCTTGCCCAGCTCCTTGCAAACTTGGGCTGTCTGAAGAGCCAGCTCTCGTGTGGGGACGAGCAACATAGCTGCGGGACACAAGAAATACAAGGCATGTTCTAGGGCGCTGGCACAGGAGCATGGAAATGCTATGCATGCAGCGCGGGCACACAAACAAAGCCAACAAGCGCTCGGCTGCAGACGCAAAAAAAAGTACCTTGAATGTCGTTCCTGGAGACATCAATTCTCTCGAGCACAGGGATGCAGAAGGCCGCGGTCTTGCCAGTGCCGTTCTTGGCGCGTGCAAGGATATCACGGCCTGTCAGTGCGATGGGGATGCTCTCCTCTTGGATGGGCGACGGCTTCTCAAAGCCCTTCTCAAAGATGCCCATCAGCAGCTCCCGCTTCAAGAAGTAGTCCTCAAAATCGTTGCCTTTGGTGTTTGTGACATCCTTTGAACAGCAAGCCCATGCATCTCAGTTGGGCTGACGGGGACAGGGTTTCAGCTTTGCCGAAGACCAGTACGTGTCCCTACCTCTGTGCGAATGCGGGTGTCTTTAGCTGGTACGTTCAATCGTTCTTTCCAGTCTTCACTTTCATTGCGTGCGGGAGCTTGGGAGGCCATGGGTCCGAAGGCCAGGCCAGCTGTAGGTTCTGTAATACCACGCGGAGCGCAGTTGCGAATGTTGATCTTAAAAGCAGTGCGCCCGGTGCGCTTGTCGTGTTGTGGACGAGTGACGCGAGAAGCCCCAAAGGTCTATGCTGTCGCATGACCGTTACCCAAGCCCACATGGGTTGTTGCATGCATGATGTGCTCGCCTTGCGCGTGGGCGGCATGCCTGTCTTTTGAGCCAAGGAGCGCATGATGAAACGCCTCGCCAGTGACTTGGTAGCTGGCCAAAGGTCGCTTTTAGTGCCTGCTCCATGTAGCCTCAATGCACACCACGGAGCTAGGGGCCATGCACGGCAACAACGCCACTTCCTTCCTCAGCCTTCGGTCTTCGCATCTGGTCAGAGTTTTTATTCTTCTGTTTTGTGTCCACTTGTCAAGCCTTCACATACACCCAAGTACAAGCCTGCAGTGCGATGCTATGCGTCAGGCCCCAGAAAACCAATGAGTGCAGAGCTGATTGCAATAATGGGCCGTGCCAGGCAGGAGGTGAGCTGTTCATGCCATCTTGCCGCATGGAAGGTGTTCAAGGGTTGCTTTGCGACACGACGCGAACCGAATATACAGCAGTCAGGGTAACAACTGATGACATCACCGTTGATGACATCACGGCCTCTGACATCATCCCTTTCAGGATCAGCCATTGAGGCACTGTAGACGGAAGCTAAGGTGGTTTTTCATTCTCATTACCAGATCAGAGACAGACCACTAGCCCGTCCCAGCAAGTGTATTCAGATTCCACCGTGTCAGCAGATATTAGTTGCCACTCAGGAGTGCCACTCAGGAGTGACTGTGGTGGCCATCCCACGATGGTCCGTGCAAGCTCCTTTAGCAATCCACATGAATTTGTATTATTGCCATACTCTGTTCCCGACGTCTTGGCACATAGTTGTAGATATCGCCGTTTTGTGATGGATCTTGTTTACTGTTGCCAAACACAAAGCTTTTGCTGTGCAGGCCGCTAGGCACGGCTCCCTCTTTGTCAACTTGGAACACTTGCTACTGGGTTTGCTAGCAACACCTTGCCATCCTTCATCCCTGATAACTCGCCATCTTACATTTGAGGACACAAGGGGTGAAATGGACAGCAAGGTGAGGCGTCTTGAAGTCCCCTGAAAAGTTGTGAGCTCATGTGGGCAGCTAAGGCCACCACATGCATGCATACATGACTCCCTTGCAATTTCCGCAGCCCTTACAACCGGACCAACCACCAGGCACGTGGCAGGCTGTCAACTGATTGTGCACGGTGAAGTGACAAGGCAAGCTGACCTGTACCGCTATCCTCAGGTGGTCATCCCCTTGACGTCCCCCTTGACTGTTGCTGATGTGGATGTGGCCACGCTGTCCCGGCAAGCGCTGGTGTACGCACAGGAGTGCGCCATGGAGCAAGGTAGGGCTGCATCCCGGACCCTGTAGGGGTAAGGGGTTTTTGGTATAGATAGCCATGATGTGGCGTCTGTGATATTGCACATGTAGGCAATGTATGCTGAGCATCATGGGTGGCCTTCTATGGTAGCCATCCTGGATTCTATGCGACGGGTAATGCTATGCGCACGAGGTAGCACAGACAAGATGAGTGCATGGACAGCAGCGGTCTCTTCAGTTACATGACCAGAGTTTAACTTGTTCAAAACACACATGGAAAGGATTGCAATGCATCAAGATTCAAGCACGTGGTTGGAAGTATACAAGTTGCTGGTGTGCTGATCACTCTGTAAGCGGCATCCTGACAGCAGGCTGTGTTTGCAGGTCTTGCATCAGGGCTGGCGGCCCAAGGCCAGTTGTACTGCATCTGATCAAGGGCAAGCAACTGGACAGCGGGGATAAAACTAGAGGCTCAATCACAAGAGGGGAGGGATTCCAGCCCGTCCAACCTACATGCTTGCCCTGCACTTTGTGTGCAGGCAGTCCTGTGGTGGGCGCTGCGCACCTGGCGGCAGTGCTCCTGCAGGACACCCGCAGTCCGCTGAGGGGCATGCTGGAGGCTAGGAGTGTGGCTGTGCGCCCATTGGAGGATGAGGTGGGTGCGAGATGACCACACGCATGTGCCAGAGCTGACAGGGCATGTTTAGAGGCTCGTGTGAGGCAAAAGGCGAGGCTGGAGTGCAGGGTTCAAGCAATGGCAAGCAATTCTGCATAAGCAAGCAGCCTTTCTGTCTTGGCACCGGATTCCCTCCATGACGTGAACAAGCTAACCTGCCGTCAATTTGCAGCAAACCTAACCCGGTTTTTTGGGCCCAAGTTATTAGTCTGATGGTTCCCTGGCGCACGGGGGCTCTCTAACCCAATGTGTCAAGGGTATGTACTTGATGGGAAAAGCACGCGCGACACCCATGCGTCTGTTGTTTGTTGCTCCAGCCGACTTGTGCGTTTTTTCCTAGCCTGTTATCTCAGGTGGCATTGGTGTGCATGATGTGCAGGTTCTTTCCAGCTGGGAGGCTCATCCTGAGGAGGTGGCCCAAGTCACAAGCGCAGCAGAGCAGGTGTGCAAGGGAAAGAAGAGTTTCTGCATGCCACGGGGTTACTCTGGGTTGGCCCGACAGTGCAGTCTGTTACCTTGATGGTCCGGCAATTGGTCTCGATGTTGACCTTGTTGCTACGTACAGGTGTCGCAGTTGAAGCGGCTGGCTGCAACCCATCAGAACGGCGGTCAGTCAAGCACATCAGTCCCATTGGACATGGGCGACCAGGTATGGCCTGGATTGCTTTCATTGGTGACTGGAGTGCGTTAGGCGTGTTAGTGGTAGCTCTTGGGTGTAGGCGAGTAGCACACCCAGTAAAGCTGCCATGGCACCACACAGCATGCAGCGCCAGTTTGCTGCGTTGACCGTTTGCCTGCAGGGCACACAAGACGATGATGACATCTACAATTAGCTGGCAACATACAGTGCCTGCTGACCTTCAGTCACAATTTTGTGCGGCATTGGTACCAGTCGGGGTGGAGCTGGCCAGCAGACGTCCTAAACTTCGGCCTAGAATGGCTTGATGATCGCATAGCTTACGTGTGGCCTTTGGAACGGACGTGGACTTCGTTGAGCTTGGTTTTTGCTGGCGTTTTTGTACTACTATCGGCACGTTAGTGTTAGCGCTGATTTGAAGCAGTAGAGGGGAGAGTGCAGATCGTGTAGACTCTAGTACATCTGACGATGTGTTAAGAATGGGCCAGCGCCTCATGCAGAGGCAGCAGCAGCGCCAGACCAGGGCATACAGTGGCGACTAACCGCTGCTAACACGGTGCGAATCCCCTTTTTTTTTTGAGACGGGCTAGCGGTCTAGCTCCCATGCCTTGTGAGAAGGGAACTTCACTTGCTGGGAGCGCTGGGACTGCTTCTGGGGCCTGGGACATGAGTGTCAGGCGGCTGAGACTTGCATCAATTTACTGAATGAAGCATGAACTGCTCAGTCGCAAAGGCAACCACGCTCTGTAAAGCAATTAAGGCTCTAACTTACCCCAATCATCTTGGCTAAAACAACAACCAAAAAACAACAACAAAAACCTAGACAGGCACATATGGCTGAGGGGATGGATGGTCGTCCAGGCAGGCCTGGCATAAGGATTCTGACCTCATCGACAGTCCACACCAACATGTGTGAGCTGGTTTAAAAGCACGCATCACAACATTGTTAGCATGTGAACACGAGGGCTAGGCAGTCCACCGTGGCTGAACAGTCCACCGGGCCGGAGCGCACAACATCAATACTCCAAAGGTGAAAAAAAGCACGTAAAAGCACAACAGGCTTTGCATCCAGGAACGTAATGTTATGATTTTAAAAATGTGTGAACACTGCGCGTAATATCGTCACAGTTTATTGTAAATGTTTATGTCTTTTTAAAAAAAAGGATGTTTGCCAGTTCTGGGGAAAAAAAGAGGTTTACAGGCTTGGAATTGGGATGTCAATGTGTTACGCTGGAATTGGAAGATCATTGTGTGACATTGAGTCCTGAATCTCTGATAAGCTACCACCACTTCTCACTGTCCCTGTCCCAGTATTGGCAGTCACCAGCGCCTACCAACTCCAGCATCAGCAACACATGCCAGTGGCAGATGACACTGACCCAACACCACACTGTGCACATTTTCACCACCATAAAAACTTAGTATGGACACACTCCTGAAAATACTAGTCCCACAGACAACTAACAGCCTCATCATGGTGCCACCTCCAAAATTGTCCCAGAACTGGCAAACTTCTTTTTTTTCAAAAACAAATGCAGTCGTTGTCAGTCACAGGCACGGGCAATGTCATTTGCCAACAATGCTCCGCTAGGTTGTCCTGCCAGAGATATCGCCCCAGAGTGGTGCCACTTTTTATTTGATTGTTTCAGCAAACGGATCTTTGCAGTTACCCTACCCGGGCACACATTCGCACGATTTCGCTGCTTTGCACAAGCAATCACACTCGGCGGCTTGCAGCTAGCATAATGGACACGATACGGGGCGGCCCGTTGAAGCAGGCTTGCAGATGTCAGCCATTTGCGGCCCAGTCAGTGGTGCCACTCAGCTCTACGGGCTCGTGGCGGGCGCAACGAACAGCTAGGCGAGGCATATGGTGCCATGCCAGCGCGTCAAACGTGGTTCCCGATGCGAGTGTGTCTGTCATTCTGTTGGCTGGGGGCGTCGGCAAGCGCATGGGTGCAAGCATCCCCAAGCAATATCTGCCTCTCAAGGGCGAACCCATCGCCACTCACAGCTTGAAACGATTTGTCGAAATGCGAGAGGTCGCTGAAATCGTCATCGTCTGTGATCCATCATGGAAGGATGTGTTTGAGAAGGTCATTCCCACCATTCCGTCGCACATACGTTTGTCATGGGCCCTACCTGGTGCTGAACGACAAGATTCAGTCTACAACGGCCTACAGCAGGTGTGTCTGCAACCTGCAGGACGACAGCCAGGACTATGGCTATGGCTAATCAGCCAGGACTGGTGCATGCCATGCACAGGTACAACCTGATTCACCGCTTGTAGCCGTGCACGACTCAGCACGCCCTTTGATAACCATTGCTGATGCAGCCAAGTGCTTCATCGATGGTTGGCAGGTATGTGTGGCAGGGTTGAATGGGTCAGGATGTAGGTGAGTCAGAATGGGTCAGTTAATGTGGGTCGGTGAGCTCAGCAGAGTTCTGGAGGTGGTTGAAACGGCCAGGTGCAGCTGTGTTCACAGCACGCAGCTCCCTGCCATGGCTCGATCAACAGCCACTAGGCAAGGACACAAAAGTGGCAGAGTACAGCATTGATAGGCACTGCACATCATCCTTTCCCCTGCATGCCAGCTGACATAGAAACGTTCAGCAATCAGGCGTATCACCACTCTCACCGCGGCCTGCTTGCAATATCTTTGTGCCATGCTGTCGGCTGAATGTTTGCATTGATGCCGCACAGGTTGGCGCTGCTGTCCTGGGTGTGGCCGTCAAGCCCACCATCAAGGAGGTGGACAACAACGGGGTGGTCATCAAGACGTTGCAACGCAGCAAGCTATGGGAGGTGCAGACCCCCCAGGTGGGCAAACACGCTTGACCCGAGGGACCGTCGCCCAGTGCTGGCAGGCCACCTGTCAGGGTGCAGCGGTCACAGTGTAGTCCCAAATCAGCAATGTTCACCCGGGCACCTAACGAGCGCCTGGTGACAATCAAGCTCGATCAAGCACGTCACCAGATCAGGCTCACCAGCATGCACACAGTCTCTGGTAACGTACAGTAGAACAGGGCTTGATGCTCTGATGGCGACACTCCACTCATTGCTGTTCCCAGGGCTTCTTTTGTGAACGACATGCCCGTCTGCTGACCTTGGCTGTTATGGCTGCTGGCAGGTGATCCGCACCCCCCTGCTGCGGGAGGGGTTTGAGTTTGTGCGCAGCCGGTCCATCGAGGTGACGGATGACGTGAGCATTGTCGAGGCGCTGGGCAAGCCAGTCAAGATCACACCGGGCTCCTACACAAACATCAAGGTGTGACTCGCTGCTGACACCCTGTTGCTGCTGACACCTGTGCTTGCTTGCTGGAGGTGGCTTTGATGGCTGCACCTTTGCAAACGCTTTGTTTTAGCCTCGACCGGCGTGTGTCTGGTTCGGACTGTAGACGTAGCGACAGCTGTGGTACTGCACACCCTTAGCGTTCAGCGAGTGCACTCAAGTCAATGATCCAGCGATGTCAACACCAGACTTACTGATCCAACGTTGAGCTGCCCTTGATTGAACTCGCATGTGCACTGGGTGCCATGCCTACATGTGCTGCTCTACATGTGCCTTGTGCCATGCCTCATGCTTGCGGTCCAGGTCACCACTCCGGATGACATGTCTATTGCGGAGAAGTTTCTTGAAGAGCAAGAGGCACAGGCACTGGCGCCTGCCGCTGTGGCGTGAGCGCACACAGCCCAGCACAAGCAATGCAAGACCTGATCAAGTCTCTGTACTAGGATGGGGCAACTAAAGGATTGCGCTTGTGGCAGCAGCTGAGGCAGGAGGGAATTGTGGTTTGTCCACCATGCTCACACTATGCTCAACGCTTGTGATCGAAATGGCTGGAGGGTCAGTGACGCCTCACAATCATTACATTTGACGAGTTTTGAACAATTTTTAAAGTTTATTCGTAGCGTAGTGTGTTCTGCGTTCTGTTTGTTTTTTGAGTGGCATGGTTTTTGTTGCTTCCCTCTGCTGTGCCACGGCCACAGTTTTGTAGCACAGCCGACACAGCCGACACAGCCGACACAGCCGTACGCTTGATTACATACTGCAAACTGAACTCCTTGATTGCCAAGCCCTGACGTATGCATGGCACCACAAGCCAGAAATGTTTGATGTCATTGAGTTCTGCCTTCTGTGACATGTTGCCCACCGCCTGCGCCAGATTCTTCAGGTATGAGCAGCACACGGTCGACACAAGACCCCACATTGTCCAAGACAGGTAGAAGAGCATTCCGGCTTAGTTGGCGTTCACAGACAACGTGAAGGCAAATCGTGCCGTATTCTGCCTCCTGCCTGGTTCCCCTGGCAGGGTGTTGACGTAGCTTCCATCTCAATTCTGAGCTGCAGCAAGCCCTCCCAAGAAACACTTCAGGTCAAGGCCTACTCAAAAAGAATACAACCAATCTAGCAAAAAAAAGAAGTTTGCCAGTTTCCAACAGTCAATACAACAGGACACACGAACAGTCACCACATGAACCCGGCAAATTGTCCCAGAACTGGCAAACATCTTTCTTTTTTCATTCACATTAACTCAGCCTGTCATACACTCAAATCAATAAATGGGAGCCTACATCCCGACCCTCCGCGCATTGATCCACGCTCAATGAATACGTCACGTTCGAGCCAGTGCACTGATGCCAAGATCTCTTGTTTCTTCTATTGACTGGCTCACACGTGGACAGTTCGGTTCGTCGTCATTTCCTCAGCTGGTGCGAATGCAGCATCATTCGACTTGTCATGGTGGCTGTTGTAGGTTGGGGCAGCATGCCTGTGGGAACTGCGGCCTGAGGCACCCATGCAGATACCCATGCACCACTTGTGGAATGTGTGGCAGAAGGCATCCCAGCCCATGCTGGCACCATCGGCTGCAGGTATAGGTCCTGAAACAAGGCATCGGATGGCACAGACTGGTGTGCATGCATGTGCGACATGCGAACGGGTACGTTGGACACTGGCCTGAAGTACGTTTGCATGTGCGGTGGAGAGCCAGGAGGAAACCAGCCCGCATGAGGTGTGTAGGCTGCTGCGTCGCAATGCCCTGGCGCATAAAGTGGCGACACGGCTCTGGGTGTGTGCACAGGCGATGGTGCCTGTGCGTGTGTGCCGGGCTGCACCGTCGCCAGGTTTGACGCTTCCTGCATCTTGCGGCCGGGCGGGGTGTTCACGGCTACTTGAGGAGGGGGTGGCGGGTGTGGGGAAGGAATGCCCCCAAGGCCTGATCCCATAACGGCACCTGAGGCCAATGCAAACGCTAGGTATGGGTCCAGGACAGCGTGTTGAGCCGCGTGAGGATGGTAGGACATGTGGGGCGGCAGTCCAGCAGCATGTGTCGGGCTGGCCACGGCCGGCAGCCACTGCAACGGCATGCTCTGCTGGTAAGCAGCGCCTGGGGCATACACCGATGCAGGGGAGGACATGAACTCAGGGAAGGAAGTCAGCTGCGCATGAAGTGGAGAGCTGGGGGTTGGCCGAGACGGAGAAGGTGCCTCGCGAGCAGACTGCCTGGTCGGAAAACGTTGCGTATGGTTGACAACAGCAGAACCGGCTGTGGCACTGGTGCCATTGTGAATCTGCTGTTGATTAATGTTGTCCCATGCCATGCCAAGCACAGATACGGAGGATTGTTCGCCTGTGCCAGCCTCGGCATGCAGGCGCATGGCTGCCATGACAGCCTCATGAGTGACCGCCATGGTGGTGCCGTGTGACGTCTGCAGCACCACTGCATGAAGTGGCTGCCGAGGTGCCACACACGTCGCTTCTGAATTGCCTGTGGCATCCATTGCATCAACATGCTGCTGCTGTGTTTGCTGCTGCTGCTGCTGCTGCTGCTGCACATCAATACAAGCAGCAGTGGCTGGCGCCACGTCTACGGCTTCAACGGCAACAAACGTGGAACTGTCAGCAGCTGCGCCGTTGCTTGAGTGATGCAAAGTAGTCAAAGCAGACGCAGATGCAGTAGGCGTGGTGTGTGCGATCACTTCAGCTGTAGCGCCATTGCTATTCGCTACCTCACCAGGTGATACTTGAAGGCCTGGTTTGGAGTCACCAGCCGCTGCCGCCCTAAGCAACAGCGCTTGTTTCTTATCAGAGCTTTTCAGAACACCTCCAGCAGCCAGACTTTCGCCCTCAGCAGCTGATGTGTTCCTTGTGTGCACAGCGCCTGGTTGGGTGCTGACAGGCATGAAACCAACTGATGCGTGCCTGGCATGGCCGTTGTCCGGCGTCCCAGCTGTGCTGCCACCTAGCAGTTGGTCTGATGGCACAGGAACAGAAGTGCTGCCTGATGGTGCAGGACCTGTGTCTTTGCTGTCCATGCTTCCTCGGTTGAGATCCTGCAGCGGCAGAAATCGTGTTGCAATCTTACTAAGGCCAAAGGCACACGGTTGAAGTTCAGTGCTCCAGCCCTGTGTGAAGGTTTTGTCCTGGATGCATGCTAATTCCTCAAGCTATGCTTGTAGGGTTTCTGGCAAATTGTATGGACCCTGGTCCGGTGACTTCATCAGATAATGGCTATGTGAAATTGGCCATGCCGAATGAAAAGGTTCATGTAGAATGTGCGCTCGCCTTCCCATTAAACGCTGCCCCACCACCAACCTGGGCAATCTGTGTGCGCAGGTCTTGGGGCAGAGCCAGCAGCTTGCTGAGCAGCAGGTGCACAGTGGACTGCAGTCGCAGGTCGGTTCTTGCGGCTGATGACCCCTGCTCCAGCCTGCCCATGTTCTCTGAGCCCTGGGAGGGCACGGGGCCTGTGGTAGACTCCTCCATGTCCGATTCAGTTCCACTGCAGGTATCTAGTTGATGTGATGGCACAGCACGTGTAAGGTCGCTTGGCCCTACGCACGGCACTGGAACTGATGGCTGGACTCTTGGTGTTCCATAAGACACTGCAGGGCGACCGGAAATGGTTGAGATGCTGTTGCTCATGCCGCTGCTCCCGGTGTCCGACGTATGAACGTCCTGCGCTTGGCACAAGGCAGAGGGGTTTCTGGGCGCAGAATTGACAGTGGCTTGGCCAGGCGCTTGACTTGGTGAAGAGACGAGTGCTGGCAAGGGGTGACGAGTAGTCGAATGTTCAACATGCCCAAATGAAGGAAGAGTGGGTGGCTGCGAGCCTGCCACCAGGGCCTGCTGATGCAAGCTGGAGTCGCCGGGTCTCTGCTTGCCCAAATGCACTGAGCGCCTGGTATCTGGACCAGTGACGGCTGGACCTGGCGGGCTGGCACTTGCTTCTAAAGCAATGGTTGGCCCCCGGGGTCCTGCATCTGCAGAGAGCTGGGGACCGCTGTGCTGATCTGGTAACAGCGAAGTGATATGTTGCTCTGGCGCCTTGCTTCTGGCTTCCGTGGCACAAGGCTTGATGACATCTGTAGACTCGATTATGTCGATGGGACGGCTGGATAAAGTGGAACTCTTGCCATTGCCTTTCATCAGCCCTTCCAGCATGTCGTTCAATTCACAGTCACTGGAAGGCGGCGGCACCTGCGTGTGGCACGCACAAGCATCTGGAGAGTCAAAGGACAGCGGCGACAACACACAATCGTATTTCACAGCATGGCATCCAATGCCTACTAGGCTGTGTGCTTTGCGCGTGGGTGATTTGATCAGTTGGTGGGCAGGTCTGGTTTGCGAGCAATCAAGCCAACTGGACTGACCAGTCGGCAACGACAGAACAGAGCGCACGCTGCATTCCACTCAGTTGAAAACGAGGGAGAGCACTATGAGCGAACTCAAGTAACATAATGACTCGCGGGTGCAGAGTGAAAGACTCCGCACATTTGAATGCTGGCTTAGCACCACGTCCGTCCTTGTCTTCGTCTCGTGGCCGGTATGAGCCTGGGAATGGCTGTCTGGCATTGCGTGCTGCAAACCATCCGGGTCCGTGTTTCCGTCCAGAGAGTGCCGGCTGGGCGGGGCGGGGAGGTGCAGCAGACCGCTCTCCATGTCCGGCTCAGGGGCAGGGGCCACAACACCTGCCGCACAGCATCAAAACGCGCATCAGCAAAACACTCGCCGGCCCCGCAGTACAGCACGTGACGAGCTGGCCCTTGCATCCTCTTGAGATGTGAAATCGACTATGCTCGGCCACGCCTGTTCCTGGCTGGGTGCGCTCCGTACCGTTCCCGGCTACTCCAGCACAGGTCAGTTCACACTGCGGCCTTAAATCCAGGTCAGCCTATAGACGTTCACTTACCAACGTTGTCCATATCAGAGTACGCCTCCGCTGCACTGAGCGTTGAGTGATCCATGCTGCCGCGCCGGCTGAGGGCTGTGAAGCTCTGCACGAGCAAGAAATGTCCTAGCAAGCACGCGTGACGGGACGCCTCCTAGGATGCAGGCCCAGCATTCTGAAGATTTGCTCAGAATTGCTTCAAGTGGACAGGATTACTGTGCCGGAGCCCGATGCTATCAAAGAGCCTTATGGCATGCTTTGCGCACCTTAGCCACAGCCTTGGTGAAACCGTCAATGGAGGGGCGACGGCTGCGTCCGCGACCCTTAGGAGAAGCTGTTGCGACCTGATCAAGCGCCTTGCGCATGCTGGCAGACGGCTCAAACAGCCCGTTACGGAATACACGAGCGCTGCCTGCCTCCTTCGCTCCGTTGTCCGAGCCCGTGGGACTGGCCTTGCTTGTGCCGGATTTCAACCGTGAGGTGCCCACCCTCCTGCGCACATGCACGTCGGAGTCTTGTCCATAATGCTGGTCAAAAAGGTTAGGCCAATCGCGGGTTGGCACAGTTGGCAAGAGACAGAAAGAAAGCAGGCAAGGAAGAGAAAGCTGGCGAGAAATCGAGCAAGAAGGGAAAACAGCTGAAAAGGAAGAAAGTAAAAGAAAGGAGAAAAGGAAGAGCTAGTCAGCATGGTGAAGGAGGATTGCAGTAATGCACGACTTGCATCATTGCAATAACTGGTGCCCTCAGCATTTGCCTCCATGAGCAAGCAGCCACTGGTGTGATCCGCCCCTATCTCCCTCCTATCTGCTCCTGTCCTGCTCCCAATGATCCTCTCCAGCGCACCCCATGCCACGCACCCAGCACTGGACAAGTCATCGTCGTCTGCGTTGAGCTTCTTGCTGCCGCCAAAGACGGACCGCACCATGTTGGAAAAGGACTTTCCAGACCTGAAGAAACAGCACCAACTCTTTGGCACAAAGTTTATATCCGTGCGCTGCCAGAGCACAGGCACTGCTCCAGGTACACGTGACCCCTAGGTGTGTGCACATCTCATAAGAGGCAGGTGGCTGGTGGCTGACACACTTCAGGCCCTCTTGTCTGCTTTTCGAACTGCATTCACATATGCAAGTTGAGAAGCTACTGCTGCTGCAACACAAACACACAACTACGGTCGCCTGTTACTATTGTCTGGCCATACTGCCGCCATGTTGTTTCAGGTTCCTCAGAGAGGACCCCAAGAGCAACCTTGGCTGGTCCGGGATTCGTTCCGCACCCAACAAGTTGAAAGCTGTAACCACACTGGTTCTTTGGCTTGCGCACACCTGATGCTCTGCAGGTTGTCACGGTGGTTGGAGCTCTTGGCAGAAGCCTCGTCATCAGTGATCATGCCACCCTGCACAGCCAGCATACCTCACCGGCTTGAACAATTGCCGCAGGCCATCTGAGCCGTACCATCACTCACTGGCATCCCAAATGCAATCACAACACATCTCAAATCTCAACTACAGTGCAGCCACACCCTTCACAGCTTACCTCTGATGCAGCCCATGACCTGCTGGCGTGCCTGAGCAATGATGGGCTCTCTACTGCCAGGCCAGAGCCCCTTGGCTTGGTAACCAGGTCAGTGACTAGCGACAGACGTGATGGGGCCGAAGCAGGCGAAAACAGGCTGGACATGGGCTGCACGGGGTAGTCTGCGGCCGAGTACAGGTAGGGGTGGGCGGACGGGGCGGGCAGGCGGGGCGAGGAGGTGGCAAGGGAGCTGCTTGTTACCGGAGTCAGGGCCTGTGAGGTAGGGACATGAGCAAGGCAACCGTCTGTGCATACGGTTGCCAGGCAAGCGGCCTAATCCACGTGCAAGCAGGCATCTTCCATTTATCATTCTTCCAGTTTGTATGAGTTTGTTGCCTGGTGAACGGTTCTTCAAGGAGTGGTTCGAGTCATTTGAAGCAGCCTTGCAGTTGCATGCCTTCCTGTGCCGCCAGCGGGTGCAGCCAGACAACAGATATGCTCGTGTGCTCACCTGCCGTCGCCCGTCTTGAGGTAAAGACACGGGTTCCAGGGGCTGGATCTCACCCCAATGCACGCTGGAAGACCGTGGGCTCGCTGCCTGAGACGCCCCAGATCCCATTCTTGTTGCGTCCAACACGCCACTGGTGCCGGCAGGTGAACTGGCGGTGGGCTTGGTGTCACTGAGGCGGCCTTCCTCTGCAGAGGGTGACAGCCTATCCAGCCTGAAGCTCACAGGACCGCTCGTCTGGCTAGGCGAGCGTTGTGGCTGCTCCGTTGGGCTGTGCGGGCTGGCCAGTCGGCTTGGTGACCAGCCGTTTTGAACAAGCCCTGGTGCACTGCCAGAGCTGTTGATGCCTACCGTGGGAGCCATATGAAATGAAAGAGAAGGGTCGGGGGCGTCAGCCGTGCTGGCGCGGCTGGCAAAGCGGGTCTGCAGCGACTGCAGCTGCTCCTGCAGCTGCACCAGCTGATGCTGCAGCGCCTGCTGCGAAGCAGCATCCGGCACTGCAGCTGGTGTGGCTGGTGCTTCCAAAGCAGTGGGCTGACGTCCAGAGTCAAGACCCAGGGGAATGGCCTGGACTATCCGGGGTGGCGATGGGGCCGGCTGAATACCTACAGAGCTGGATGCAAAACCTATTGCTGGAGCTCGTACGCGCTCGGCAAAGGTTGTCGCAGTCGGCGAGGTTGGTGAGGTGGGTGAAGCGGGGTCACCGCCAGACAGGCTGCGCTGGGCTGCTGCATGTTCCGGCAACAGCAGGCTGAAGCTCTTGAAGACCACAACTTCGTCGCACTTGCTGTCTTCTTCATCATCATGGATGCCTTGCGCCTTGATGAGGCCTGAAGGGCTGTGGCCAGTGCGTGCGTCGTCCGTTGCCACCTGAAGCAAGCCGCGTGCATCCACAATGCACTGCCGGGACTGCTGTAGACCGCTACAAGGGCTCTTTACCTATATGCAAGTCTAGGAAGCTCTTAAAGCCGACTATCATGCTCAGTATGCAAACTGCGCATGTCTGCAGGTGACGAGAATTGCTACCAAGACATGGTTGCAGATTGTGTTGAATGCTACCTAGGCTTTTTTGGCAGCAATGCCATGCCGTCAATATCAATAGCCAGGCCTTGTCCTGCTAGAGCCTGCTGCCTGACCCCCACCTGGGTCACAGGGGAGCCTTTGGAGGTCTGATGGCCACCCTCCGACATGCTTGACTGCCGCTTGGAATCCGTCCGTGATGAGAACACGCTGAAGAGAGCCGATGTCCTGGCCAGGGCCTGGCCACCGGCGCTCTGGGCACTGCCTGAGTGCCGAGTGGATATCTGACGCTCCGCCTCAGGCACAGCATCACCGGGGTTGGCCATGCCCACCATGGCAGCAATGTCCATGCTCACACGCTTCATTCGCCCTGGTTGCTGTGTCTCCTGTTGCCTGGAATGTGTGGGGAATGGCGTCAGCCCTCTGTTCGGCACTGGCGATGTTGTCGCGCACGCACGTGCACCGGGCATGCAGTGGTTATCCAAAGACTTGCACAAGTTGCCGTGGAACTGGACCTCACAAACTTACTGACAAAAATTGAGTTTGGGGTCGGCAAAATTTTGCATGCCTCCCCCCTGCGCTGATGCAGCCAATCTACAGGTCCATTACAGATTTTGAGTATGCCATTGAGCTTTCCAATGCGTTCTTGAGAACAAAGAACTGTTCAGGTTTGAGTCAGTTCCCAGGGTTAGAGCCCTTTGCCGGTCCGAGGCACCCCTGCCGGTCACTGGCCGTTTCAGGACCCAGCATGGGTTTCCGGACTGTTTAATGTATGCCATTGTGCAGCTCTCAACGAGCCCGTCACAATGGCATGTTCATTCATATCACGATTCTGACTTACGGTTGGCCTGCAAATCAAATTTTCCCTGAAGGCTCAAATATCCTTCAAGGCTTGTACACTCCTGACCCCCCCCCTCCCACACCCCTGTTTCCAACCAACTCAGAATGGCCCTAGAATTTGAATGTAAGCTCCTTGGAGGGTGCCTAGGCCATTGCCATGAAGAAACTGGGCTACTCCCGCTAGGGGTCAAAAGTTACGGAAGGGCATGCCCCCTGCATCAGCGAAACGTTTATTACCTCACACGTTCGTTGTTGCAAATTGCTGAAATTCAACAAGCGCTCCTCAGACTGTGTATCCAGCTTATCCCAACTCATGATGATGCATGTTTCTTGCATACTCTCCGAGGACTGATTCAAATAAGAGTCATGTAATTCTGAGCTAGGAATACCGCAACATTGAGGCCGGTCTTGACTGCCAGGCTGGTTGTGAAAATCATTGTGGTTGGACTGGACACACCTTGTACTGTGTGGAGCACTGGGCTCCCATTGCTCTGTTTTGCCAGTCTCCGGCTGGTAAAGCTCCACGTTCCTGGGAAGAGGAGGAGGAGGAGGACGTGGTTGATTGCTTGCGTTGGTTGCTTGGCTGCAAGCCAGTACGTGGCAATGGCCAGGTAATGACCTGCCATTGGCAATGGCCCGAGCTGCATAGTTGGCTGTTTGAAATTACACACTTCCAATTCATGGCTGTGTCTCAAGAGCACCACTGGACAAGCATCTGCTCAGCATGACCGGGTACGAACAGCATCGCGTACGTCATTTGTCGTTGTCATTTGCAACACATCATGCACACCAGGCAAACCAGGTTGACCAACCCGTTCAAAGTGCACCCAGTCCTGCAGTTGCTCGCGCAAATGTCAGCGTGATGAGCGTACCTCGCCGGTTGCTTTGAGCCGGTGTTCTTGTTACCCCGCTTGAGCCCTCCAAGGATGAATGCGATGTTTGGCATTCTAAAACACGGATGCCAGCAGGGCTCACGTCCGATGCTGCAGACCCATTTTGTTAGGCGTGTTTGCCTGCACTGCCATCATCCTTTTTGTGCCAAGTCATTGACGCAATGGAGCTAACAGCACGACGCGCAACTGACTGCAATCACCGCAGACCTGGCACGCCTTCTTAGTAAAAGCGCGCCGTTTCTGTGCGCGTTTTGGAAGGCGTCCGTGTTGTTCGGCGATCTCCTCTCCCTTGATGCACAGGTGAATCATTGGTTATTATCTTCAGCACTTTGAATCGCTTTATATTGTTTGCATCGTTCCCACTGCGATCATAATGAGGAGTCAGGCAATGGCTCTCGGCACCTGCAGCACCAGCAGAATAGCTTCCAGCGGCAGAGTTGGGACAGCGATGCGTCCTACAGCATGGCGAGGAGAGACACGTATCTCGTTCAGCTGCCACACCTGTGCTCAGGTCCTCAGAACAGCTCTACCTCGTCAGAGAGGGCGCAAAGTCTGTGTCCAGACTAAAGCCATGTATGACGATGACGGAAACAAGCAAGACATGGGTGACCGCGTGATTGCGAGCTTGCCTTACCTGCTTCCTTTGCTGGACGCCATTCCCTTTGGTGCGTGCCACGTTTGGTAGGCAACAAACCTCTGACCCAAACCTCCCACAGCTCTGCTACTCAAGCAGCACTGGAGAGGAGATTAGTAACAAATTGGCGTGTTAACACATGCAGGGAAATTCATCTTTCTCCAGTATCCATTTGTGGCAAGGGCCATGGCGCCTTTGGGGCCTCTTGCCGCTCTGTACAACAGCTTGCCCTTTGCACCGTGAGTGGGACGCTGGCTGCTGCAAAGCCTTCACTTGCAGTGGTGACAACAGCAATTATGACTCAAGAAATTCTATGAATCGTATAGCATGCCGTTCAGCACCCAGTGCTGAGGTGTGCAGCTTCCTGCGCCTACCACCACTGACTTTACCACTGACTATGGCATCTGAGCAATCACTCGCGTGTGTTGGTGTGCATGCAGGCTCATCATCTTCTTGTGTGTCTTCAATGGAATCGTCAACAATCAGAACCTACCACGATTTGTTCGCTACAATGCCATGCAGGCGGTGTTGTTAGATGTGCTGCTCATGTGAGTGGGGATGGGTGGTTACACAATGTGTTAGCGGTCAAGCAGGCGTTAAAGGTAGCCAGACGAAGAGATGTGTGGGTTGATTGCATTGGTTTGTGCATGTAGCAAGCTCTGGCTGATGCCTAGTTCGCAGTGACAACTAGACATGATGCATCCAAAGCCTGTCTGTGGGCACCTGTGAGCATGCCACACTGGCCGGCACTTTACTGTTTGCTGTCGTTTGCTTTCCCCGCTGTGCAGTATTCCTCAGGTCCTGATGGGGACGCTGTTCCGCAACCCCGGCAATGATGCCCTCTCTCTCCAAGCATACATCACAGTGAACAACACCATCTTCCTCTTTGTGGCCATCTCTGTGGCCTACGGCATGGTGCGTGGTCTCTCTGGTAGACGACCGGGTGGCTGTGTAGAAGCTGCTGGGTTCAAAGCAAGCACTGCGGATGGAAGGGCATGAGGATATCTCGGATGACAGGTGGCTTTGAAGTGCAAAGCGCACAGGGAGGTTATAGACTGAGGGTTGTCATTAACTCTGGCTCAAGTGGACGTTGGAGAACTGGGTACTTGAGCATAGATCTGAACCTTGATGAGCAGGCGTGTGGCCATTGTAGCGCTGACAGGAGCTCTCTACGAGCATCGATTGCTGCAAGAGTTGGCTTGTGGCTCTGGGGAGTTTCAAATCATGTGGGCATCGGCGTTCTTTCGTGTGCGATGTGCAGGGCTCGTGCCTTGTGGGGCAGAAGCCCAAGTTGCCGCTAGTGGCTGAGGCAGCCGAGACACAGGTGGGCACAGGCAGGGGCTGGGTATGGGACAAGAGGGGCCTGCTCATGCCTGACAGGCTGTTTCAGATTCTGCAGGCCACACAGCTGTATCATGTGGGTTGGGGTCATCACAAGCAAGCACAACACACATGTGGGGTGGGGTCATCACAAGCAAGCACAACACACATGTGGGGTGGGGTCATCACAAGCAAGCACAACACACATGTGGGGTGGGGTCATCACAAGCAAGCACAACACACATGTGGGGTGGGGTCATCACAAGCAAGCACAACACACATGTGGGTTGGGGTCATCACAAGCAAGCACAACACACATGTGGGGTGGGGTCATCACAAGCA